>JACXGJ010001136.1:60374-92798 GCA_016801105.1 Esox niger | reverse complement strand
TGGTGCGCTCTGTGACTTGACTGGTGCGCTGTGTGACTTGACTGGTGCGCTCTGTGACTTGACTGGTGCGCTCTGTGACTTGACTGGTGCGCTCTGTGACTTGACTGGTGCGCTCTGTGACTTGACTGGTGCGCTCTGTGACTTGACTGGTGCGCTCTGTGACTTGACTGGTGCGCTCTGTGACTTGACTGGTACACTGGCATTCTATGGAGGATGCATGAGTGTGGATATGTCCCGTGTTTAAAGTGCTGTGAGCTGATAGGCAACGAGGATGGGCTGATTCTGGACATTTCTGATGTATAACTACGGAGTGATAAGTAGGTTCAGCATTATTATAGTGATTCTTTTCTATTAATGTCATCTGAATGCAGTCCGCCCCCTTGCCTAGTTTATACTGTTGTACAGTGTTCTCTCACCAGATACTGGACCACAGATAACATGCTACAGACCTGTGGGTGACCACACCACTACTACTTCTTTTCTGCTTTGGATCCACTGCTTTTTCAGCCTATGAAACTCATATTTCTGTTAATTATTTTCTAGCATTTACATTTTCTAAAGATTGTAAAATTATGTTTTTAATAACAATTTCTTGGTGAATTTGTATCAACTTATTATTTTTGTGCATGGGTATTTGTTTTATTTGAATATTCTATGATCTATCTATGCTGTGTTCTGTGCTTTTATTTATGATAAATAAACTTTCCATGTGAGTGGCGACTGCATGCCTTGTGTTGGCTGACGTTCTGGCTCATTTTCCTCTCTAAGCTGCTTGCTCACTGTCTGTCATGCTCAAGACTATGATCACAATCCTTATAGTTCAAACTCTGCTTCAATGAGAAATGTATCCAAATCTCCTTTGGCCAAGAAAGTACAGAAAGCTGGGGATCAACAGTATATTCTTCCCCTTGAAACTGAGCAACACGCTGGAATCCATTTAGCACAAAATACGAATCTATTGGGAGCAATACTAATTGTTTTGGCACACTTAACTTTTTACTCACTTGATCCCCCAATTTAAATTACCCACCTCCTCCAAAAACAAGATGTTTTCAAAGTGATCTCAATGGGCTTGATTTTTTTTTATAAACAGAGATGTCCAGTTACATAAACTATCTTCTTTAACCCAGGTTAAAGGATGGATTTAGCAACAACTTGCAAACTGTTCACACTGTATAAGAGGGACAAGTACTTTTCTAGTTTTCTTTCCAACACATTCGGGCACATTTTGCTCCAACAATCTATTTCAATTAATTCAATAGGACATGTAAATGGTTTTATGTGTTTGTGTGGGGTCTTTTTCTGTGGAAACTAACCTGTGTATGTAGTAGAGTGTCATTCGTTATTAACCCACATACCATCTCCATGGGCCACATGTCTGTCTCCTCACCCTCCTGAAACTTCACCTGGTCCAATACTGACATCTGCTTGCATGTCACTGCTCTGGGTGCAGCATGAAGCGAGCCAGCTCACTGGGTGTTCTAAACATGGCGGACAAGGCTGCTGGAGACCTCTACCAAGTAAGGAGCCCAACTGTGTCTCTACAGCTGTCACTCACTCTTTTCTCCCTCTACCCCGTCACCCCCTCCTCACTCTTCAATACTACCCCCCACCCCCATCCATGTGGAAAGTCCTCTCAGGGGTCACTAATGTAATGTCATGCTTATGTGTAGTAACATCTCATTTCGTGTCCACTAATCTATAACCTCTTTGTCGGATCTGGAAATAGTCAGTAATGTGCTATGGAACCGTAGGAAATGACACCATTCGACCGTTTTCTAAGACTGCGTTGTTTGAACGAGAGATTGTAGTCTGCAACTGGATGATCAGAATATATACCAGAGTTTCTTCCTTCATTGACTTCAGTGTTACTCCTGTTATAAACTGACTGGTATGAATTGCTTAGAAGGATTCATCTGACTGAAATGATTTAAGAATATGCGTCACTGTGGGAACATTCTACATATAATGGTGATTCTGGTTCTGCCAACACGTATGTTAATGGTGTAACTCCAGAATATAGTGCCGACCATATGGCCCCTCATCACTGAACTGGAAATATTGCCATGAAATCTCAATAATATTCTATAACGCGTTCCTCAAATTACTCAACAACCAACAACCATGAACCCTTCATGTCCTCATTCCATATTCTAGCAAAACAATGTAAATGTGAAGAATGTTTTGCCAATGATGTGGACCATATACTATTCGATTTTATTCTCTTTAGTTCTTCCTATTCTTCTAAATTATATTCCCTTTCTGCTGTCTTCTCTAGGAGCGAAATAATCATCTGAGAAAGAGTCGTGACCTGAGTGCCAGCAACACCGACCTGGCACATTGAAGGCTGGAACTCAGAATGTCCTGGTGGAGGGGTGAGAGAGGTCATGGGGCCAGCCTCCACCACTTACCTTTCCATCTTCCTCTCATACCACCACATGTATAGCTGAGTGAAACAATACACCCCCTATGTTTGACCAAGTAGTTCCTTCTTAAACCATACTCAACTGTCCATCGGCTCATTGTACAGCTAGCATACTAGTATATAGGGTTAACAGTCTCTGCACTTAAATCTCATCGCTGGTTGTCTTAGACAGTGGTTTCATATAACTTTTTTTAAAATATTTTGTGTTAATATATATATTGCTTAATGTGGTATTTGTTATAATGAAGTTCAAGTGTATAATGTTAAGTGTGTGTGTGTGTGTGTGTGTGTGTGTGTGTGTGTGTGTGTGTGTGTGTGTGTGTGTGTGTGTGTGTGTGTGTGTGTGTGTGTGTGTGTGTGTGTGTGTGTGTGTGTGTGTGTGTGTGTGTGTGTGTACGTGTGTGTGTACGTGTGTGTGTACGTGTGTGTGTGTGTGTGTGTGTACGTGTGTGTGTACGTGTGTGTATCATACAATACCATCTATTTTATTTAGCTGAGTGCTCATATGATAACATTCAAGTTGTGTTGTGTGTGTTTGTTGTGTTGACCTCCTATCATCCCTACACTGATCTAATGCGAAGAGTAGATTGTTTAGTTGTCACTTGAATGGAATACTTGAGAAGTTCAACACGTCTTCTGAAAGTTCTTCTTGCCCCTTAATGTCCACATGTATGTATGTGTTTTTATTGATGTGCTTGTCTACAATTTGTTTACATTTGGGTTGTGTACATTATGGTTGATATTATTTTCTATGCTGCTCTAGGGGAAAGTTTTATTTCTTGGGTTTAGAGGTCTTGAAACTGATCGTTCTGCCTCCTAGTTTCATTACATTTCTGCAATTGGAAAGACTGCTTCCATGAATATGTAGTTATGAGACAGGATTTTTGTGTTGGCACATGAAGTATATCCGATTGATTTCTCAGGATTGTCAACGAACCGACGATAGCTAGCAAAGCTAGTTTTGATATATACTGACTGCACTAGATAATTAACAAAGTAACCTGTTACAATAAAATGCAATTTCCAATAATAGAAAAAAATATATACTTTCTGGAACTAAAACATTGTTTACAAATGTGTACCAGTCTGTTACTGTAAAATTAAATGATGTCACAAGTGTAAAACGATGTATGAAAAGTGAAATTAAGCTTAAAAGACGTGGACTTTATTAGATTGAATATCCAACACAAACAGTGAATCACATTTTCCAGGTAATCGATGATAAGACATGTTTATTTTTCTGTTGTCACCACATTAAAACATTGTTGCTTTTAAAATGTTTAAATTAGTGGTTGGAAATGTTTATGGAGTGTGTCTTGCAACAGGTCCACAGACATGACCCTACAAATCCCAGATATCCCTGGTTTAAGTTTCTTGTTGTATGCAGTGTTAATGTTCATTGTTGAAGAATATAACAATGAAATGCTTAATGAGCATAGTTCATCTTTGATACTGCATCAAAAGTTAAAATACAATCTTATTTTACTGCTACGTTTAAGGTGTTAACAAACACTGTATACCATTGAAAGTTTAATATATATTTTTTCATAGGTCAGTGCTTGCATCTGTAGCTCTAGGAATTACAGAGTGGTCATACTTTCCGTCTTTTCACTAAAACACAGGCATGGTGGCAGCTGTGTTATTGTCTCAATTAAGGATTCTAGCTTTAAATGAAAAAACTACACCAAGGAAAAGGTCCAATTTTAATAATAAGCAACACCTCAAAAGCAGAGTTAGCCATAGATTAGTGAGACTTGACTCCATTAAATGCTTTGTGACCTTTTCGCAAGGTTGTGGTTGTTTCCTGTATATTATAATGCAGTTTGCTAAAAAGAAGTGGCTCATGCTAAACCAAATATACAAACAAGCATATATGAATAATTTTAATGACTAGATTTTAACCTTATGTTCAGATTCTATAAAATTGTAGTGACATTGTGCTTGTCAGGACTGAGTATAAAAGGGCAAAGACATGATTTTACTCAAGTACATGTAACCTTGTGTTTGAAGTTTCTGTTTGACTGTTGATCAGTTTGTCTGTAAGTTGTGAACTTGTTTTATGTGTTCTCCATTTTATTCTCACTCAGTGTATTATGGAAAGGAATAACAGTGTCCAGTGCATTCAAATAACTAGACATTGATTTATCGTGGATTAAATATCTGAGGATTGGTTTGAGGATGTGTTCTGTTATTTTTTTGAAGTTAAGAAATCCCATTACAATTCCAAGCCAGTAATTCAAATGATCCAACAGTTATAGTTTTCAGTGATGCTGATTAAGTGAATCTATGAATCCTGTTCCTATGTTCGCTCAAAGGCCAGTGTGCTTAATGATCTGAAACTAGTTTGATGAGCAGTGGTACTCTAGTCACTGTTGAAGTGGTGCAAAGGTTCTTATGCAGAAGGACAGCACTGATGTGTGTTAAACTGCAGGGAGGTCTTCATGATGAAAATCACACTTGTGTATAATGGTCAATGCTTCCCTTTTGTTTCTCTGTTTTAGTAAGTGCACTTTCTTGGTTAAGGGTCAGGCCACACGTATGTTTGTTTGAGGAGTCCAATAGGATAATAATTGGTAACTACACAAACTCCCAGCCCCTCTCCCCAGGCTGCCTGCTGTGCTGGCTGAATCTCCCTTTATGTCTGAACTGTGGTGACGCGTTTGTCTTACAAAGAGATATTGTATGGTATAAATGTATAAATTGTATGAATAAAATTGTACATGTTTATTCATTGTTTGGCATGATATATTAACATCGTCTTAGATCCCTGCATGGCTTGGGAGAGGGAATGGTCACCATATCACGTTCTCTGCCCCCTAGTTGGAAATCAAATTACCAAAAGCCTTCAGAAATTAAACACAGTTCAGACAGGAAATGCCACGTCTTAGTTTAACTGTTTATTGGAGAAACAATGCACAACAATACACATACGGTGTATTGGCGTATAGGTTATGTGCCATTGACGTAACTCACAGCCATCGTCCAATTGTGTATACAATTCGACCAATTAAAAAGTAAACACTGAAATATTGTAATAGCAATCTACATGGCAATGAGGAATTTACGCAGGATCCCCCCCTGGAGAAGGAAACCAAAGAAAACAGGTGGTGGGTGTATTTAGCAACCGCATCCTAAGACGAGCAGCAGATGGAGTCAGGAGGCCTACCCTGTCCGCCATATTATATTCATATTGCAATTGGGGTAGGAGATAACGTCAGATGATGCATCACTGAGCCAATGCCCACTCGGGTCCCTGGCCAAACTAGCTGACATCATTAATTATTAAACACATTTCTAAATGCTGCTAATTTATTGAAAACAAACCTTAATTATGTACATAAATATTTAGACCCATTATTCAGTAGTGTACTTTTTAGGCGAGCCATTGGCAGTGATCACATTGCTTTTTGAAATACCTCTACTATGCACATCTGGATTTAGGCGATATCTCCCATTCCGCCTTGTAGCTTGCTTGTTAACAGCCTTGTGGCTATTGTAGTGTTTTGACTGCAGAGATTTCAAAGATGCCAAATCCAGAAAAGCTTTTGAGCATGCATGCGAAGGAGGGGGAGACTGCACAGAGAAAAACGCCATAGGTTGTGTTTGGTACAAATTAAGCAATGGCTAAAATGAACACCATCATACTGATTGGCATTAGAAAGACACCATAAAATGATCAGGATGGGTCACTTGCACTGTCCGCCAAGCACAAATGTGCCAGTGAGTAGATTTACATTCTAAGTGGCTTGAGATCATTATGACAGGCACAGTCACCTCTTCGGTCATTATCTTTTCTCGTTTGGGTCAACTGAAGGTCACCATTACAGACGATGGGTCCCAGTTCCATTTCTGCAAACTGTCCTTTAAGCTGGAAAGCAAAGCAATCAGGTGCATCTGTATGGTACACTACAACCATAAGGTTAACAGAGGGGTGGTGTGCTTTAAAGAGAACATTTAACATCAAAGTAAAAAATATTAAATGTTGATCTAGAATAACAGTCTGAAATTGAAACAAAAACATAATTATGACATTGCTATGAATTACATTTAATTCATGGAGAATTTAATTAATTTACTTTACCTGTAAACTACATCTCCGTTATCCGAGATTAGCAGACTATTCATTTTTACAAGGGCAGCATGAGTTAAGAATACTTTATTGAAACAATTAAACCTTGTTTTAACTTTATTCTGAAGGTGGATGAAATATGTAATGAGAGCAAGAAGTCCAGCCATACACCAAACATATACAGTATGTAGTTTTGACATAAGCCAAACATACATATTTTTGTTATTGAGGAGTAAGTGGAGGTCAAATAAGACATGTTAAATGGTGGTAAAGCTATCCTGTACTAACCATAGTGATTAGTGAAGGGCCGTATAGTACAGGATTGTGTTGTGAATTGGCCTAAATGTGGATGAGTTACAATCCACCAACTTCAGTGCGACATTAATATACACAAAGAATAAAGTCGACACAAGAATTGCAAGTTGAGGAACTTCCATAGATACCGCGTAAAGGTTTATACAGCAAGCCTTCATATGACACAGTAAACCCTTTTGGATAAATACTTTCTAAACAAGCTCATGGGTGTAGGGAACGCCTCATTTGTTTCTTTTAACGCCTACTACGTTGGTGTTACACTTATCCAGTTCGTCACATGACAACAATGATATACAAGCATTTCTATTGGGCGACATCTATGTCAATCAATTTGATAGGCGTGTTTTGGAGTATGGGCAAACAAGAGAGGTTGTGGAAAAATGTCTTCAGTGCCTGACGGCAAAAAATTAGTCCGGAGTCCTAGCGGACTTCGAATGGTCCCAGAGAATGGAGCGTTCAACAGCCCCTTTTCATTATGTGAACCTCAATGGGTCCCGGACAAAGAGGTAAGATAATATGTAGGAGGACAACTAAAAAGATGCTAAAGCCAATTGGACTTGGGGTGTTTTAATGACAACTGGGAATTCGGAAAAAAAGAGGTTATATGGTTACGTCAGTGATCGTATAAGCAGAACACATGTATTGAAGTTGTCCGACTTGGAATTTCGTGTTTATTTACGGTTCAAAAGGGAATTTCTTAATTAGTCCCTCCTCTCACCCGGTGTACACCCTGAATGCTATCAAGTCGGCTGTCGAAGATTTCCGATCACTGAGGTCCAATTTCTCATTTCTCATGAACGATGCATTGTCTCCAGTGCTGTCCGCGTTACATACTTGTTCTTGTTACTGCTAGCCAGTTGCTAGTTAAATATTAGGCAAACATTAGGTTTTGCCTACTTAATTGCATACAAGTTGGCTTATTATTTGGCACCTAGCTAAACAAGTTACAAAAGTTTGCATTTTTTAGTTATGGTTTGCTATTTTCTAGCCTAAAAATTATATGTGCTGCCTGTTGCTAGCTCCCTAATGCTAGTGGCTAGCTATATGCGTAGGAGTAACGTTTTTGCAAAAAATAAAAGCAGTCACTGGCCTAGCAAGTATTTGCAGTTAATGTGACCACGGGTTTGAAAGCGCATTTTCATGCATACTGACATGTAACGTTAAGACTACACATGCCACTGGTCTGGATGCACCATGATCATGACGTGGTTCTACTTTGGGAACAGCTGTTGTGATGCTGCCTTTCTGTGTCAGGTCGGGGTTTATGAGACCGTGTGGACTGCATGAGCATGATGACAAAGAGAACAATAGGGTGTGTGCGTTTGTGTGCGAGCGAGAGAAAAATAACGAGGGGGATGGGATACTGTTGCCCTATGAAGCTCATCATGTACCCATACGAAATGTGCAAGCAGCAATAACTGTGACGGGCTTTCCAAGAATCCCACCTAGCACACGTTGCTGTGTGTCTGCCCGTTTTTGAAAGCTTACAGTGTACATGTGGTGGTATTGAAACTGTTTGTTAGTTTGGGCACGAGTTTTGGTATGCCTGGGGTCTGTGATTATCAGTTGGAAGGGAAGAGGTCTTTTAGTAATCCATTTAAACTTTGATTCCTAGTTTATTTATCCACATTTGAACTTGAATGAACCTCATTCAGATATTTGCTAATATCCTGTTCCTGTTTCAGTGTCCTAGCTGTATGCAGTGTAACAAGAAATTTGACTTCCTTACAAGAAAGGTTTGATTCGCTTTACTATGGTCCCCTAATACAACAGAAAATATAATAGGCCCTAGACTAGGGCTGTCGCAGTTATTACATAATTGCATGATGGTGATTATTTGGGCCAGATTGCAATGACATTTATGACAACAATCTTTTTGCACAAAATTTTGATTCCAAAATAATGCTTCTAAACTGAGCAAGGATTTTTACGTCAGTGTTAGAAACGCCTCAACAAATAAGATTTATGACTGTTTTCATCAATTAGGATGTCCAGCGCATGCATGCAGAAGAGCATTTGACAGCTCTGTGGAAATGTATTAGCACAGATCCTTTACCAAAATGTATTTGCTTCCTATTTTCAGTATTTTTATTCCTGGTTTAGAATAATTTTGCACCTGTGCACTGTTATGTATTTTCGTAACATTATTATTTAGGAGACAAACCCGTTTCAGTCGCTTGTTTGTTGCTAGAGTTAATATATCAACTCTGATTGACAGTTACAAATCTAAACACCACTGCACTGCCCTGGGTGCATTTTGGTTTTAAACTAAATGAACAAGATGAGCCCAATAATTGATGAGGCGAATTGCCATATTTGCACCAGAAAGGTGGAACTCAAACGCAAAAATACCCCATCTGAAGAACCATCTTTGATATATCATGTGTATTTTTAGGCCTACAATATTATTTGGCTTACACTATAATAGTAAGGTATAATATAAACAATTTTGTTTGTGCGACAATAAATCGTCAACTAAAATGTCATAATCGTGACAGCCCTATCCCAGGCTTTACCTGATTTAACTCAAATGTGATGTTGTTGTTGGACATTGCTTTACTTGCTTTTACTGTTTCTCTTCTGTGGGTGGAACTGTTGAACATCTTCACTCTCACTATCTCTGTTTATTTTACCATGTTGTCTTGATGTTCAGCACCACTGCCGGAGATGTGGCCGGTGTTTTTGCGATAAATGCTGCAGTACAAAGGTGGCTTTGCCCCGAATGTGCTTTGTTGACCCGGTCCGGCAGTGCGGAGAGTGCAGCCGGATCTCCCAGAAGGAAGTGGAGTTCTATGACAAACAGCTCAAAGTGCTCATGGGAGGTCAGTTACAATTGCCACCACCCCCCCCACCCCCCAATTTGTTGGTGGAAAATCCTTTGGCAGTATGGCAAGCTCCCCTTGAAAGTGCTGGCTGACTGCAGGGGTGGGGGCATGCTGTGGAGAAGGGACTTGGAGTGAAAGCTTTGTAGCATGATGTGCAACATGGGGGCCATATTAGCCAGCTCCCATGAGCGGTCAGCTGTAGTTCAAACAGCCCATTAGAGTTGTTACAGGTATCTTTAGTTGGATGGGTTCTTTATGAGGGATTTTATGATTAGCATCTTTCTGATTTGACTAATTGTTAACATTACTTTGTCATACTCAGGTGGTACATTTATTGTCACCTCTGGCACCTCAGAGAAGTCTGAGACCATGATTTGTCGTCTCTCCAACAACCACAGGTATCGTGAGTATTTTACCTTTCACAAAGATGCAGATGGAAAGTGACTTGGATTTCTTTTTCGGATAATACTGAAAGAATGTGCCTTTGTTCATTTTCAGAATAAAATACTGTTTATCTAACTTATTTCACTCACTCTGTCAGGTACCTGTTCTTAGATGGGGAGAGCCATTTCGAGGTTGAGCTTTCTCGGATCTCAAGTATGCAGGTTTTGACTGATGGGTCCACCCCTGAAGGTAAGGTCGTGCATGGACAATACACCAGCAATACAGGGCAGTTTTTGAAAAGGTTTCTGATGTAGAAACCTTTTCAGTGGATGGCGGAAGTCATTTTGATCTCTTTATGACCAGAAGTTTAATTATTAATCCCCAGTAAAATTTGGATGGCTTGTTTATCTTCATTGTACTGATTTGTAACCCTCTAATGGATCTAACAGCATGGTAAGTACCAGGTTTTGGTTTTGGTGCCTGTCTAGTTCCTCTGCTTGAATATTAACACTCTCTTCTTCTCTCGCTGTACCTGGGCGGCTTGGCCCTTCTTGCTTCCTTTGGCCTTAGAGAATGACATTCAATCTTACACCAGTCTACTGGAGAGTCAGTATATCTCAGAAGGTTAGCGTTATTATACTCCTTCGCCCCCAACTTCCTGTTATTCCTCCTCATGTTAAGTTCATTTGCTTGCAGAGTTTGTGGCACGGCTTTTGGCAGGGATGCATTTGTCATCGTTGTAGATGCATTCGATGTTAGTGGCAGAATAAACGTGACATCCTTAAAATCCTCACATGCCCACATGGGGAGAATGTGTGATTATTCATCCTGACTGAGTCTCAATACCCCTCTGTGCTCAACTGGGGTCATGTAAATTAGTGTACATGTTATTCAGCAAATGTATGTTCTTCAGAATGTCTGTCATTTTTTATTATTTTGATGTGTGGTTTTTCAATTTCTGTTTCTCACTTGGTAAATTATTTTGACCAACTGTTTTGGTTTAAGTTTCAGCGAAATCCTTTCAAGTCCATGGATATTGAGCGTGCTTACTAAACCTTGACTAATATTGAGTTTTGTGTCCAGGGGCTAACTCCAGGGCCAGTGGCATGTTGCTCCACTACAAACGAATGGGCTCGCTGGACCCCCAGCAGCTACGAATGGAGGCGGGTGATGACTATAAAACTGCCTCCTCATGGCTGGCTGCCATGCACAAGGTACATCACAGTAACTGGCTGGCGTGTGTTTTAATAAGACTTATTGTATTGGACTTAAGAAATACTTCTGAAATGTATGTTGTGTAATCTATGCTTCAGGTGTGCCATTGCATACTATGTCTATATGACTGAATTGTACTTGCGTCTTTGTTTCCTCACAGGCTGCCAAACTGCTATATGAAGCTCGGGATCAGTGATACCTTGCTAAGATGCCTATAATCAGAGAGATGGCACAGACCAAGTGTTTTTCTTCCTCTTTAAATCTCATATTGCTTTCTGCTTCAAGAGTTGGCAGATTTGGATCCTTAGGTCTTCCTTAGGGAATCCCCTGGTTAACTGATTCTAGTGAAATATACACTGCGCCAACTATATGTATTCAGGTGGTTAAATGTAGTCCTATACATTACATTTTTGTATACACTATTTTAAATAATCCTATTTTAACACAAAATTCAGTGTAATTACGTATGTATTTTTTACTGCTAAAGTATGTGCTATAGTTTTTGTAGCACTTGTAAACATTGTTATTTCTTGCACTACGAAATGACTTAATTTTTTTTTCTGATTTTGGATGGCTTTGTTTTATACATGCTTTTCACAGCCACAACCCCAACAAACTAAACCTCAATGTAAGCGTACAATATAAGGTTAAATTCTACACTTACTTTGCTGTTCTGTTGCTTTGCACCCAACTCATACTCCGCATACCAAATAAAAAGTGTTTTCTTTCTGTATTTTTTTTAAACCATATGCAGATGTTGGGAAATAGTCCATGGTCTTACCTTTTTGTGCATTTCTCACATAAGTAAGCTACGTTCTTGAATCACTTGTATTCATTGGTAAGAAGCATGTTGAAATGGAGTGCTGGATGTGTTTGTGTGATGCATTATGTGTCAAAAAATGGCATAACTATGGTTATTCTTTGTTAGGATGTTGGCTATTCCGTAGTTGGTTGAAGTTCATTCAACCTAGTACGTTCTTGCTTCATGGTTCAAAAGTGTTTGATCTGCAGGTCTGTTTTCAGTGCCCTGAAGGTAAACTGTTGCTGCATGATACGGTGGTATTTGCAATGACTAGTTATTTCTGTCATCTACTACATTATTCAGTTAAAAAGTTAATTAAAATTGGTAGTTTTGCAGTAGATTACACTGTGAATTATGAAGTACAACTGCGCTTTATAATTTCCCTTTTCACAATCACTGTCCAAATTGTTAATCTATTACAGTTATTCATTTCATGTAAATAAACAATCCACATGTATAAAAACATTTAACCCAATAAATGAAAGTGTTTGTAACTGTCTTTTCTCACGTTTCTCAAGGCTTTTCTGCCTTTCAGTACATTGCAAGAAGGATTGTGCACCACAGTTCCTTTGGGTTCCTCAGCAACACTACTGTCTGGGTTTGTTGTAATGTCGAACAAGCTTGCTTTTCCTCCTTGTGGTTGTTGGCTGGAGAACATGATCTTCTCTGGGTATGTACATTCTGAGGAATACATCCTGGTGAAGCATGCAGTGTGCACTCCTGACAACATCTAGGCATGGTCCTGATGAGATGGTGGAGGGTGTCCTGGGGAATTCCCTAAAAGACCCGGATAAGGGCATCAGTGAGCTCATAGACAGGCTGGCGCTTCATGGCGGCATCGAATGAAACTGTAAGAAAGGACACACATCTGCTCCGACCTTTCTGACACCTTGGACCCCCTTCAGTTTGCATACCGCTCCAACAGATACTATTGATGCAATCTCCCTGACTGCACAAACTGCCCTCTCCTGTACTCCCTGTTCACACATGACTGTGTGGCTCCACACAGCTCATACTTGAGTTTGCGGATGACACCACCACCATGGGTCTCATGTCCAACAAATATGAGTCTGAATACAGAGAGGTCAATGATTTGGCTACATGATGCCAGGACAACAACCTCTCTCTCGAAGATAATGGACATCAGGAAGCGGCGGAGGGGGATCACGCACCCATACACATCGATGGAGCTGAAGTGGAGAGAGTCTGAAATTTCAAGTTCCTCAGGGTGTTCATTAAAGATGACCTCATCTGGTCCAGGCAAACAGACTCAGCGGTAAAAACTTCCAAAGAGCCAATGCCTTCGGAGGAGACTCAAGAAATTTGGCATGTCTGCAAAACCCTCACCAACTTTTATAGGCGCTCCATTGAGAGCATCCTCTCAGGCTGCGTTAGTGCCTGGTACGGCAGCTGCTGCACTGCCATCTTTGTGTGCAAGGCATCTACCAGAAACGATACCTTAGCATGGAACATCATAAAAGACTACAGCCACCCAGGCTATGGTCTGTTCACACTGCTGCCATCTGGTAGATGTTACCGGAGCATCAGGACATGCACTTCCAGAATCACAAACAGTTTTTACCTGAAGACCATAAGGCTGTTAAATCAGCAACATCACTGATCACATGAACACTTCATATACTCTGGTCACTTTCTATGTACATTCATGTACATTAGCACATTTTAATGTATCCATTTATAAGCACTACAACACATTTATAATATTTAAGATTTTTATTAATACTGTTCATATACTTACACATACACACATACTGTTATTTTTTATTAATGCAGTCTACTATTTTTCTTCATAATCCACTATTTTTGTTTTTATATCCTTTATGCCTTTTGTATAAATTGTTGCACCAATGGCCTGAACAAATTCCTTGTTTGTTCTGAATCTTTGCAATAAAACTTCTGATTCCCATTTTTAGATTATTAGAAATGTCTTCTAGTTACTATTGTTATGTATATTTTACATTTACTGTTGTTTTTGCTTAATGTATTTCTCATTTACTACATAGCTGTCTTGTCACAAGAATTTCATGGTTCAGAATGACACATGTTACTCGGTGCATTTGATAAATAAAAGTCTGACAACCATAATGAGCTGCGGGTACTGTGTAATACCAGTATTGATGAGGACACTAGCAAAATGCAAAACTGGAGAAGAATCGGTCAGGAAGGATAAGGAGAGAGCAAAACCTTTTCCTTTTTGGGCGGTTCTCCAGCTGTTGCCTCTCAAGTCCACCTGTTGTCACTTTCAGAACAGGTGACATTGATTAACCTTCGCTTATGCTTCCTAACTGGACAGATTGATATCCCTGAAGATTAATTGACTTGGTGTTATACTATGGTTAGTGATGGCCATACAAGGCTTCATTACCCGTTCTAGCAGCAGGATATCATGCAAGCAGGGCTAACTCAGAATTTATTTTTCAAAATAAAAGCCACCACTGAACTATATGAGGTAATTTAGTTAAAAATTTACATTTTGTTTAATTTCCTTTCCAATACTGTTCTTGTAGGTTCTTTTTCACAGCCTAGATTATTAACTATTGCCTTATAAAGTTCAATGATGCCTTCTATTGTGATTAAGAAAATGCCGCCAGCATAATTTCCTGCTGCTAAAATAACGCTAATGACGACTTGTTTGGCCAACTCTAACTGTGATGATTACGTGTTCACTTAATTTGTTTGAGCAGTGTATATGCAACACATTTATCACAAGTATCTGTGTCAATGCATCAAAAAGAAAGGTCAGTGCCTCTGAAGCACTGCAAATACCATCCATCTTAACCATAAATGTGAGGGATTTTATGAGGGATGTCTAACTTGTTTTCTAAGCCATAACCCTGCCCTAGGACACATTTATGTAAAAACAGAAAATAGAAAATCATGAATTGAACTAGTTTCATTTGTGCAAAGTCATCTAGATAGGAGTATTTAATAAGTCATGAAAAAGATCATGAAATCATAAAACAGCTTTAAATAACACACATGTAGGAAATTAAATGTTGGTTTTGAAACAGTACCTTTGCTCATTTGGATGGGAATGTTTGGAAAGGTTGACACTAAAATCCCAAATATTTTTTGCTCACATGCAATCATATATATTGCGCTTTTAGGACGGTGCTTAAACCACTGACGCACTGAATAGATGTTTAATTTTCGAAGGACCAATTTAATAAGCACTATTGATTAGCAAACTCGGAATATCATATATGAAACTATATTGTCTCGGTAGGCCTGTCCGAGGTCTAAAGAAAGATGAGCTGGACAATCAACTGTCTACTCGCATGAATATCGTTATCATCGGTGCCCACATCCCTGTGTTGTTGCGATGCTGCCAGACCCTTCCAACATAGAAAACGGCTTTTTAATACAGTTGATAACTATTTGAATAGATGTGTGCATCAGAGAAGTAGTCTCAAAATCCCTGGTGTCAATTATCGACCCTTATTTCTCCGGTGTCTCTTTAAAATGTGAGTACATCTCTTTCAGTGACGTAGTAGCGGTTGCTATCATGTGTAGCTATAGGGGGTGTTCATAGCAGCAGACTCGATGTTGTTTTTTAAAATGTATTTGAGGATCATTCTTTTACATGTATGCATATATTTAGATGAAGAAAATGCAGTTGAATATTACTTACAATGTATGATACACATTTCTTATTATTTTGTTGTAATAAAAGTCTACATATTTAACAGTGCCGTGGGGTATCACCCTTGAAAGTCAGTTTGGGCCAATCCATTTCCATGCATGAAAACGCACATGTTAGCTATGCGATGAGGTTAAAAAAAAAATGATTGCATGGTTGTGAATCACTGGAGAAATGGCATGACAGTAAATAGTGTGCAGCGTAGCACAGAAATAACAGTGTATTTAGATTAGATACATTTATCAATACATTTTAATAGATTTAAAGGACTTGGTGCTCATGGGAAGCTGATTCGCGCTGGGTTGGAATTCTGCTTGGAAAACTTGCTAGCTTGTTTGCTATACAGTAGCTAATTGATTAGCCACATCGCTGCCAGCATCGCCTCTTTATTCCCGTTGGCATTGGCTGGTGCGTATTCTTTATCCATTATATATATTTTTTTTACAATTTATGGCCAGCCTATGAGAATTACGGTTATCCATTAGTTTTCCAAGTGTATTGGCAACAAAAACCGCTACCAAGACAGTGATGTCAAGCAACCTTGCTGACTGTAAGGCAGGTCCCAACACTCACTGCAGTTGGACTGAAGTCAAAAATAGAGTCGATTCTTTAATTTAGTATCTAACAACGCCATGATTATTGAAGTTGGACTACTGGTAACTAAGGTTTACAGAACCAGTGTACTTGATGTACATTCAATTACCGCCAGCAATAGGTTTGCTGTAAATGCCACGTCGCTCAACAGATAGGGGTGTAGTTGAAATGTAACGATTACACAAGCGCCGATCCAGGGTCAGTTTACAGACCGAGCATTGATTAGTGTTGCTTCATTTTTTTGGTAATGAATTAAAACACTGTGCCCTCCGTCAAATACCTCATGTCATCCTTTAAAATTACAGTTCTGTCTGTGGGTTATTCTTTATTGGCCTCCAAGAGGATGACATGACTTGCATTTTGATTTAAAAGGGATCAACAATATTCATCCACGACACCAATATGGCCTCTCTTCTCTATTACCTAGACTTTGCTGTGTGACCGGATTTCACCATGAGTTCCAGAGTATGTAAGAACTGTGGGGGCACAGACATTGATGTGGACCAGGCCAGGGGCGATGCTGTTTGCATGGGCTGTGGCTCGGTCCTGGAGGACAACATTATTGTGTCCGAGGTCCAGTTCATGGAAACAGGAGGAGGAGGAGCGTCAGCTGTGGGACAGTTTGTAGCTGGAGACGGTGGGTGCAGCTACACTGTCACTTAAAAGTGCAACATGATGCAAGAACATTAACATTTACAATAACATGATTGCTTAGAAGGAACTCGCTTACATACCTTCTTTCTTAGTTTCTTTTATGTTATATGTTAGTTAGCCCATTGAATTGCAGAAGGCTGATTTTCAGAGAGCGTTATATCCCCCCCTTTTCTATGACTAAGACATGGCCTAACCCTTAGACCCTGTCTAGCTTTTCAGCTGACTCCAGCAGGGCCAGGTGAAATAGATTTTTTTTCGTCACATCTGTTTTGTAGTTAGTCAATCTCTCCACTAGAGTGCAGTGCTGTATAACTTAAGTGTGAGATTTGCATTGTCTGTGACCAAATTTATGCCATGGAAATAGACTAGTGATTTTTAATTAAAGGGGCTGCAATACTTTTCCTTATTTAAAAAAAAGAATGTAACACGATGTATTTTTTTTTTAACTGTCTTAAATGTGACCTGTGGAAAGCACTTAAAATGTTGGGCTCTGAGCCACAGTGCAGCTGACAGCACATTGAAATGGCTCATGGTTACACACTGTGTTACTGTCATTAGGCATAGCTTGCACACATTTTGGGATGCCTCCTTTAATGTTTTAAGGAACATTGGTTATCCTAAAATGTTTGTTTTCAGTCCAGTGGACACAGGCTGATATTTTTGCATCAATCATGAGTAAAGTTATTTGTATAATTTGACTTTACCTGGTAGAATGATTAGTACAGGCAGCTCTGATTAGGCTTAAATTCCTTGTCTCTACCTTGAAGTGATTTACCTCTTACTGGTGCTACGTTATCTTTCTGTGGCAGATTCTTGTGACTCTTAAAGGGTTACACAGAAATGAATCATTTTGATGGAACTATACAAAATTATTGTTTTCTTTAAACAACGCTATTAAGTCTCAAAATAAAGTTTTACTTAATGTTGTTAAGTAAATTACAATTTTAAGAGTTATTACCATTTTCTACCTTATAGCTTCCGGAAGGAATCCCACTTTTGGAGAAGGTTTCTATACAGGCGTTGGAAGAGAATCCCGTGCCCAGACTCTGCAAAATGGTGAGTCAACATTAGAGGTCAGTACTTGCGTTCCTAAAGAATGGGCGTGCATGCATACTGAAGACTCACCACAGGCCTAATAGTCAGCGAGGGGTGAGTGTGTTTCATGTTTTCAAAATAAAAATGTTCACCTCATGTTAGACTAAATTAATATGCAGTTTACTCTGCCTCCTTATAGATAATTTTGCGTCAGCATTTTACTTCAAAGTGCTTACGTGTTTTTGCGTTCACCAACAAGCTCCAATATCCAGTGGGAGGTACAGGGTGTGGACAAAATAATTGAAACTCATATCAATATATTCCTTGCAAGGACCAAATAATGTGTAGGGCCACCCTTAGCTTTAAGATAAGGTCCAATTCCTTTTGGAATGCTTTCATTCAAGTCCTGAACTGTCTGTAGTGGGATATTTTATCATTCTTCAAGAAAAAAAAACTTCCAGTTCTTTTAATAATGGAGGTGAATATGTACTTTGCTTTCTGCACCCAGAATGTCCAATAAAGGTTCAATAATGTTAAGATAAGGTGATTGGGAAGTCCATGAAAAGTGTTTAATGTCATCCTGGTATTCATAAAACCATAAACCAATGTGTTTAGGAGCATGTATGGGGACATTTTCATTCTGGAAAATTGGAATATAGTAAGGGGACAGTGTTTGCATCATAGGGTGCACATGGTCCTGTAAAATGGAGTGCAATCCTCTGACCTAATGACACTCACGGAGGAGGGACAGTTATGGACCCATACCATGTTTAACAATATGCAGCAGATATTGTGGGATGAAGGCATCCTTTGACCATCTCCAAATAAAAACCTGTCTGGATGTTACAAATGTGGTGACAAATTTGATAACTTCTCATTATCAAAGTGCTAATTGTCTGACCTCTTTTAAAGCTGACATACTGCATGTACTACTAATTGGCAATCAATGTAATGTGACCTCTTCAGCTGTTTTGGGGATTTGATTACTTTAAAGTAACAGTCCTTTTTTGTGGTGTTCCTGGTCCTTTGGCCACCTCCTGTACAAAGTGTCTACAGCAGAATTGGTTTGCAAAGGCAAACATCCATTTTATGTGTGGATGGCAGTTACAGCAGAGCATCTGACCAATAACCTGGATCAAATCCCTAAGCCGCCAACAGGAAAAATCTGTCATTCTGTCCTTTTTCAAGACGGTTAACCCTAATCAGTCCTGGAAGTTCCTCTTGATAAGAGCATTTGCTAAATGGCTAGAATGGAAAATATGCCTTTCCTTTGAATTTCCTATCGAGTTTGATAATTTCCTGTTTGTTTAGTCTCAAGTACTTGAAAGATGCCTTTTACATAGAAATAACAGATAAAATAAATGTTTTGGCTAAGAGGCTTCTTGTGCTTCTATAGTGCTAATGATGAATACTGTTAAGCACAGTGAAATGTGATTTGTAGGAGAGCGTGAGTGAGACACAAAAGGGCTAGAGAGATGAACAAAGCTATCCATGTGTGGAGGGGCGAGACAGACATTTGTCAGACTGGTGATGACTAATATATGTGCGTAAGAGGAACAGAGAGATGTGTGGATACAGCCGTGTGTGTGACCGTGAGTTGGGGAATAGGTCTGTCATGCTGTGTGGATTGTCTGTGAAGAGATTGATAGTGTCTATAGGGTCTGAGGGAATGCTCGCTTCCATAAACATCCCCTGTGTCTGGCCAGACACCGAGCATAACTGTCCCTCTGCTCCCTTTCTCTTACTCGCCCACACTGATAAATGCTTGGAATCATCCCTCTCCAAAGGCACGGCTCTTTGCCACTCTCCCACAAACTCAACTGTCAAACAGGTTGCTAACAGGCTGCTTTTCCTATTAGTGGAGAACATCCCACACTGCCTCAGCGCCTTTCCAGTGTGGGGCTTTTCCACTTCTTTCTGACAGGGTGGTACAATTTGATCCAGCTGTCACAATAAATGTACAGGAAGATCGTCTTGGTTGTGTTTTCGAAGTATAGACTAGGCTTTTTTTAAATAAGGGCATTTTTCGAGTGTTTTTCTCCGACGATGGGAGCGGTATGAGTAATGTTGGTGCTGCCCTGTAATCTGTTCAGTAAGAAGCAAAATGGGGTTTGAGTACATGGACAGGAGCAGTAGTTTTCCACATGGGTCTCACGGCTACCTGTGTGAGTTGTCATGGTTCAGTGACAACTGCTGTACATTATTCTTAATATTTATGATGAAATGTTTGACAACATTCTTTTCCCTACAGACCTTTTGTTTTTTTTGAAGGCCAATTTAATTTAACTAGTTTCAATCCAGGATATTAACAAAACTGAAGGTGGCAATTGGCTTGCTGGCTAGCAATGTTTTGATTTGCCTATGCCAGTTTTCTGTCTGAAGCTATTGTGTTAACCATATTACTATATCATAAAGCTGGTTGAGAGAATGTGTGTGGGTGTGCAAAGCTGCCTTCAAGGCAAATGGTGGAATCTACAAAATGAAATGTATTTTTTTATCTGTTTAACTTTCGATAACTACGCGATACCATATGTCATTTCATAGTTTTGATGATTCACCAATATTCTACAATGTTGAAAAGAAATTCCCTTAAGAGTTATTGTGTCCAAACGTTTGGCTGGTACCGTAAGAGTGCATATGGGTGTAGGTCGGTGTGTCTGACTAGGACCTGCTGTGTGTTTTTATGACGTGTCTGCAGGGAGACGTCAGATCAACACACTGGGCCACCAGCTGCAGCTGAACCAGCACTGCTTGGACACAGCCTTTAACTTCTACAAGATGGCTATGTCTAAAAACCTGACGCGGGGTCGAAAGGTGCTCCACGTGTTGGCTGCATGTCTCTACCTGGTCTGCAGGACGGAGGGGACGCCTCGTATCCTTTCCCGGCGCCCTCAGGGGAGGTGGTGCTGTAACAGGAAGTGGGTGAAGAGTAAAGTAAAGGGGTAATAGAGGATGTTTATGCTACAGCCAAGACAGTTTTTACCATTACCTGGTCAAAAGCTTTAGTCGTTTTGAACATGAACTGTGTAAGTGGCTTTGTTGTGTTTTGCTCAATTACACCTTTTTGTACAGTCTTAATGTTAAGCAGATCAGCCTTCCATACAACAAAATTGTGGCGCTAGTTTGGTTTATAACTCCCTGTCATTGACTCAAAGTGGGAAACTTTTGGACAAAATAAAAATAGCTCTATTTTTCAATAAGTCTGTAGTACTAAAAATTAGGTGCAAAAATACTGTGTAGCTTAATCTTCATTTGTGATTGTAGTTAAAAAGATTTGACCTAGATTCATATTTTGGCTGAAATTCTGCTTACCCTTAGTTGTTTCTGAAGGATTTATTCACACCTTATCCATTATTTACCTTTCTTCCAGCCTAGAATTAGCATTATTAGCAATATCAAATTTGTATGAATTGAAGCTCTGCATCTCAGGCCACAAAAGCTGCATTGCGAGCGGAAACCTAGTCAAAACACTTCAAATTATGACTAGTGATGTTATTTACCTCAAATGAACTGTCAGTGATGTATTCCTCAAAATAATGTTTTCATTTTTGCTACATAAATCTTATTTTCCAGTTAGTTTTGTCCACAAATAGTATCAATTAGCATTTTTTCAGGAAGCGTCAATGTGACTTGGAAAAAAAAAACATAGCGCTCGCACATTGTGAGTCACATTATGAGTTGCCATGATCAAATTCACCCAAGTTGGAGCAGCCTGTGATTTCAATTGATTGTGTGAATTAATCCAACCCTCAATCGGTTGGTGATTTTGGTTTCCATTGACTGTTGTTATGTTATTGTGTTTTCAACGAATTACACAATGTACAATATAGATTTTTATCTTTAATATATTTTGATCATAATTTCCTTTAATTGTTTTGTAGTTCCATGGTACCAATATGAAGTCACAAAAAATGGGCCGTGACAGATGTTTTTTTGTTTCCCCTTTTTGTTGATCGGGACACACAGCTTCAATTAATAAATGTTGATGCTAAAAATGTTTATTTTAGGATGGGACTTGGTTGAATAATGGTTTCTTGTGAAAAATAACTCCAGGGGCCTTCAAGAATAACTTGGGGGAAACAGAATTTCACCCAAAAGAATCTAGGTCAAATTATCCCTTCAAGGACATAAAATTGACTGATCCATAAAGTATGAGAACAGAGTTGAGAGCATTCTAAACTCTGCTGTCAATATGAAGCGCCTTTGATGATCGACAGCCCAGTATTCACATGACAATGGAACAGGCACGGCATGGAAGTCAGCTCCTTCCCTATAACACTGAATTGGCAATACAGGATGCTTGTAGTGACTTTATTATGATAACTGAGGGAGTTGTCTGTAATCTCATCTCCAGACTGTGCGGATTATCTTTTCCATTTTAGTAGTGACCATAATCCCATTATGAGGCTTTTCAAAAAAACTGTTAATCCATTTTGGGCACCTGTAGACCGGTGCACCTGTCACCATGGATACTGCAGGGATTGGGGTTGGTTGCTGGGAGACTGGGATCCCCAGAGCCCGATGGTGCAGGAGGGAGTTCAAAGGTCACGGAGGGTTTGCTAATCCCTCAGAAGCTGTTGCTCTATATATTTAGAAATGCTGCAGGCCTTAGGTGATACCTGTAGATTACATTAAGTTCAGTTACCAGGGAAAAGATCCTGAATAGATCCAGTATTTCATATTCTAGATGATAAATGTACATATAGTATCAAAAATGTATTCTGATTATAAATTGTGAAATACAGCTCCGGAAAACATTGAGACCACTGCACCTTTCTCTTTCCTTTCCAAAAAAGTCAAAAGGGAAAGTTTTGAGTGAGGAATCGAAGTGTTCACTTTTTAGCTGTCTCTTAATTTTGACCCTTCTGTTCCTCACTCAAAACATTCCCCGTTGACTTTTTTGGAAAAGAAAGAAAAAGGTGCAGTGGTCTCTTTGTGGACCTGTATCAATTATTGATGGAGAGAAGCCGCTAATCTGGCTGTATTTTTTTTGTTAATATGTAGTTGCATGTGTGGTTTTATTTAACCCACCCTTCCACAGATATGCTGCTAGACCTCAGTGACCTCCTGCAGGTGAGTTTCAAATGAGTAGGCCTACACTGTTATTTCTCCATATTTTTTATATTCTTATGTCTTTTCAAAATTGGGCACTATCCCTCTTTTGTAGAAGTTAAAGCTCTTAATGTAATGGACGCTCAGAAACAAAGTTCCTTCGTTTTTGTTTTGTAGGATACCATGCCGACACTGATCATGAGTTTGACTCCCAACAAGATAGAGGTTGACCCATGCAGTAGTTTGTGCTGTGCAACTATAGCCAGGGACTTTGTATAAAAATAGCCACACATTGTCTGCATTTCTGTGTCTATAAAGTCAGGGCTGGGGTTAGGGGAAATTTCTCAAACACAACTGGTCAGTCTTATTTTTATGCTCCCAGCTGTCCTTGAAAAGCCAATCCCCGCTGCCCCCTCATACACGCCCCTTTGGTATTTCAAGGGCAGGACTAGGGCTATCTGACTACTATCAGTATGCTAGATGTAGATATTCCACCAATCTGCAGTTTTGTGGAGCCCCACCCAGGCAAGTGGTCAATGACCCCTCTATGGGAAGACATCGTGAACCACCTCCTATCATCCAGCCTTTGCTGTCAAATCCTGGGGGACACAATGGCATGGACATGGTCCAGCTGGAGGCTTCTGGATGCTCTGTCTGGATGTTCCACCAACACCTACCCCCACTGTTAGTTGCTATGGTGCCTGGCTAACAATGCATTCCTTGTCCAAGTCTTTGTTTTATGTACAAATTCTGAATGGGAACACATCTCCTAAAATAGAGCAGACTGTTGCTGCCATGGATCCAGGAGGGAGCTGAGAGTGAGAGCTTGTTTTGTCTGGTCTGGACTGTTATCTTGGAGGAATGACAGAGTTGCTCTGATCACATTAGAAACTAGAGCTTTAATTACCTCAAAGTCTGGATCCGTAGGCTTTCATGATCCTCTGCCAACTAAACAGTAACACTTACTAGACCACATTTGATTTACTGTTCTTCTTACTGGATCATTCTGAGTGATTATGGACTGGATACGGTGGGTTTCAGTCACCATGGCACTAATCTCTAGTTTTTCTGCTCTTAATTCTCTTCCCCGTTTCCCCACCACAGGTAAATGTTTACGTCCTGGGTAAAACCTTCCTGGTCTTGGCCAGAGAGCTCTGCATCAACGCTCCAGCTATAGGTACCTACCATTTTCCGCTTATACTTCCGCTTATACCTTCATCGCTGTTGTATTCTACAGCAAGGACTACAGTTGAATTTGTGTTTTTGATGCTGTTGCTAGAACTGTTGGTTCTTCTGAGAAAAATACCTATTTGCAATTCAGGAACTGAGCTAAAAATGATGTTAACAAATGTTGGGGCAAAGGTTACCTGACAGATTTGACTTGCTTTGTTTTAGCACTCGTCTGTGTGACACCCAACCCATCCCTCTGGTAATAATCCAGGCAAAAACAGCAGGTTTATACACATGCAAGTGGGTTATATAATGATTAGCAGCAAAATTGGTAGCTTATTTCTCAACTTTTATACTTTTCTGCAGTTGCATAAGCTCTCATACAGGTCAGGTTCGATCAGCATCAAGCTGCAAACCAATTTACTGTGATTTATGTACAAAAAGAACACATTGCAGAGGCTGCCCACAAGTGCAATACAACTTTTTACAAGGGACTGCTTTTCATAGCATGAATAATTAAAATAATTACAGTAAAAGTATGTATTTAAAATAAATAAGATAAAACAACATTCCTTTGCTTAAAAATAGTATTTTGTTTAGTGTGACATATTCTTGTCTTAATGCTACATCATTTAAACAGCTGGATCACATGGATGTACAGTGTGGTCCGTATGTCCTCTAGATGTCCTTTATGACCAGTCTAGCTTATGCATAGAACACCAGCTCAGGGATCTGTCCACCCTGTACCCCAGTCCCGTTGGTACTGTCCGAGGAGCACTGGAACTGAAATGTCACTTTGCCACACTGCACCTCCGTCATGCCCTCCTGACCGAAATAGCTCAGCTCGTTCCCGTCCAACACAGTGCTCACCGTATAAAAGGCGTCCTGCTCTACCTGAACCGGGTGTTCAAACCACACAGAGAATGTACTGCTCGATCCGTCTGACACAAACTTAGTCAGGTTCTGTGCCAGGGTCACTCCTTGCCGCTTCAGTTCAATCTTGACGCTGTACTCTGCCTTTCCGCCACTTGACCCATAGAGGCCCAGTCCAGCAATAAAGATCCGCTTGTCCACTGCAAATTGGATGCTGTCACAACGGCCCCGGTAACGCCACTGGTTGCTACGGTAGGCTGATGATTGGAAACGGTGGCACCTCTGGGGCAACAGGCCTTGCCTCTGCACCAGTGGGAATTCCAGTTTGGGCTTTGTTGCGGCCGTGTACCAAAGAAAAACATCATGCGTCTCCTCCAGTGTTAGGATGTCTGACTGGGCAGCCCCATCAGCAAACTCCTCCAGGGTCATAGTGGGGATGCGCACCAGGTAGAGTGCCTTTCCCAGCACAGAGCGCTTGTTCCGGGTAGTTGCCCCGAGTCCTTGTCTCTTACATTCAGCTGTGGCCCAGCTCATGACAGCATCAAACACCACCACTTCCTTGGTGTTGAGGGTCTCTCTTTGGAGAATAATCTCCAGGGTCTGCAGGTCGATCTCCGATAAGCCCTCAGAGCGCAGGGCCAGCTCGGCCTGAGCGTCAATCACCTCCCAGCAGCGCTGTGTCAGCTCGGGCTCCTCAAACAGACGGCTCTGGGACAGCAGCACACAGGCGTTTTTGGCCTCCAGGCTGGTCTCCAGGAAGGTAACGCAGGCCTTGGCCAGGGCCGGTACAATGTACTTTTTGGCAGCATATAGGGTGGCCAGCACAGTGTCTGCCTCCAGGTCTATCTCATCACTGTACATGTACCTGAAAGGGACAAAATTGAGGAGAATTCAATTCTGGTGTAATAAACAAGGCAAACCAACTGATTTGCTGGATATTACTTTAATTAAAATGTAAGAGGTGGTGCACAAAAAATAAATGAAGTACGTGTGCAGACTAACTGTGCAAACTCTAGACGACACAAGTCATGTTACAGTACAAGCTCCAAGTGATACATTGGGTGGCAAGCACCTCTTCCAAGAAGACTTGACACAACTTAAAAACATTGATTTTGAAAGCACAAAATATTGTATCAACAAAAAGTCATTAATATCCTTTACAGTAAATCACTACCTTTTTAATACTTTTTTTAAGATAAAGAGCAACAAAGACAGCAGTTACAATGATCTTCACTGCTCCTGTGATATTTGCTACCTCCACCATTTTGGCATTTAACTTGTCTTGCTTTTATCTTGAAGTCACATTGTTCTTGTCATGTATAATACTGGTTTGATATGAGTAAGTAGCTTACTTGAGCAGAATTAGAAAAGCAGCAGGTTCCACATCTGGGATATGGATTTCAGGTGACTCCTCTGCAAGATCCCCGTAAAACATGGCACAGAAGACCGAGCTCCCCACTGCCAGTACATACTGGTGGGAAGGATAAACTTGCATGTTAGAGAGAGTGTGTGTGTGTGTGTGTGTGTGTGTGTGTGTGTGTGTGTGTGTGTTGAGAACTGGACATTGAGCTTACCTTATGTGCCGGCACTTTCTGAGATTCACCAGGGGAGCCAACAATGAAATGGATGTCGGCCATTAGTTCATTGTTGAACATCAAGGCATTCCTAGGATGAATATTTATCTATTAGATATAAAACTGGAATTCTTTTGGTAGGGCTTTGCCAGTCATAAGACAGTTTACACAATGCAATGTCCTTCCAATTATGGACAAGAGCTAGAATCACCATCCCATTACCAATAGGCTAATAACAAGCAAAAACTTTTACCAAATGGAAATAATTTAAGACTACCTCTCCCGTAGTGTGGGATGAGACGACTGCCAACTGGGAGGGTCGACGTTGTTGTTGTTTATGTTTTGCTGGGTAGTCGGTGTTGTTGCAGTGTTTGTTGACTGTGTGACCTGCACATCGCTTTTCTTGTCAGTGGCGGTCACCGTAGTACCGCTGTTGGTTAGGTTGGTGGTCGCAGGGTACAGTTCTGCAGCCATCTTCTTCTTCATGGATAGGTTTAGAATCTCATAGCATACTGGTAACCTGCCTGTGTTTTTCCCAGCCCTTTTAGACTTTTTCAGTGTTTCTGGAAGTAAGAGTAAAAAAGTCAAACACTTCATGATCCGACCATGATGGAGCAACCTGCAATCAACCGTTGGCATCGGCACTCGCAGCCTAGACTCTTTCAATAAACTAAACTGGAGCGTTTATTATTCTACGTTGACAACTGATAGACAAATTGTGTCCTTATTAAGGAAATGCACCATAAATTCAGCGAATATGAAGTCTACTAACCACGGATCAATTGTAAGAGCAACATCAAAAAAATATCCGCCCAGTGGGATTGTATTCCTACTTCAAGCAGAATACTTTTTTTTCTTTCTCATTACATCTCCGTGTTGTAACTGAGCTGTCCCTTCGAAATGTAGTTTGTTTTCCCTTTTCGAGCGAATGGTAAATCCAGATAATCGGTTCCCGCTTGGATTCGGCTGTTTTCCTGGCAGACGTTATTTTTCCGCAAAAAGCTGCTTCTCTACGAAGACAAGGAACGGTTTACTCCGGTAGCGGCTGTGTGGGGACGACGTGAATTGTAATTTGTCGAGACTATAGTTGCTGTCTATTTTTTATTTTGGGGTGTAATCTTCTCCGACGCCCTGCTCGCTGCCAACAAATCAGATTTACACATGCAGTGAACGTCAGAAGCCCAGAAGCGCCTCCCCTAAGCAAGCAACCTCTCACTATTCACTGCAGTCTGCGAGTGTGATGGCAAACAGTGAACATAATTTACTTTACTACCAAAATAAATATTTCTGTATCTCACCTTGATTATTTGAGACTATACATTGTAACAACAGATTATTACAGTACTAATCAAAGCGCTATTTGGATATAAACTGAGTTTATTTTTGATCGCTGCCCTCGTCCGGAATTTAGTTGTTTATCATTTATTTGAGCTTTCTGCGTCGATTTAGTATCAGCAGTACGACTCTACTAGATGAAAAAAAAAACAGTTCAACCAGTTATATCACCTTTGTTTCTATTGGCAGAATGTCTTCGCGTTCTGTTGTAAAGTGATAAATTAACGAAGTTTGCATTATTGAGACTTGATAAAGAGCTAGCTCAGGAGCCATGTTCGATTCGGACTTGCTTGGGCTCTTGTCATAAACTAAACCGTTCTACTCAACTTCTCAACAGAGAGAGTAGTCTCTTCCAAAATGATTCATATAATCTGACCTTCATATCTTTTGGTGGTGGGGGTGTTTTAAAGGATCATGCGCAGTGTATCATGGGTGATCTAAAAATGTGTATTTTATGATGCAAGGCAATTTGTTGATCATTCCTTAGACAGTCACATGCAATCGTTTTGATCCTTTCATACATGGTCCTTTAAACCAAAAATTGAGCTTGGTGAAACATCTGCCCATATCTGGTGTGCGTGTGCGTGTGCGTGTGCGTGTGCGTGTATGTGTGCGTGTCACAATGTTTTTTTTTTTGACCATTTGTTTTCTCAATAAATGATTTTGGATGCATAAGGTTGGACAGGTTCAAGCAAATTCTCTTTAATTTATTCGTTGCTTAAATTCTACACCCTTCACTTAATTTATGTTCAGGTAAGAAAATAAGCAATGACAATTGTAAAGAATCATTATGTCCTATAAAACGGGGAAATATCTTTCAAATATAAACAAAAATGTTCCTTTTACCCGCATTTGTAAGCTGGTTGACCACTAGTTGGAATGAAACCTTAGTTGGTTTGAATGTGAATGGTTGTTGCTGCAAATAACATGGCCTTCACACACTGTAGAGAAAATATACATACATCCCCTTTTACACCATTTGCTCTAAAATCCATTCACTGCACACTAACTCAGATTAAATTTATTGCCAAGAACTGAAACTGGATCACAGATCGTTACTACCCCGAATATTCAAGCATTGCTATTGAAACCTTTCCAATTCAATGCAGTGACATTTTGTCTTAAAATATCATGCTATCTTTATATATTTAAGTTGTTGTTGTATTTGGCCAGTTTACAAGGGCTGATGATAATTATTTTGCACATGCCAATGCAGATTGCCTGGATACAATCTTTAGCATGCATTTTTCCCAAGTTTTGACTCTGGTTTTTATCCATACCACAGTTCATCAACTCTGTTATTGCTTGCTATTTGCCTCTTTCAAGCTGGCACTTTGTTACAGCTGCTGCTGTAAAAAAGGCTTTATAAAGTACATTTGATTTAAGTTGTTAACTCTTATTCTAGACCCCTGCCTGTACATCCCACGCTTTGCCCACATGCTGGAATTTGGTGAGAAGAACCATGAGGTGTCCATGACAGCACTAAGACTACTGCAACGAATGAAGAGGGACTGGATGCACACTGGACGAAGGCCCTCAGGACTGTGTGGCGCAGGTAACCATGACCACCATTAAACCACACCTGATTACTGATACAGGCAACCATGTTCACCATTAAACCACACCTGTGGTTAGTCACTGGTAACAATGATGACCAATGCCGGTAACTCTAATTTCTCTTGTAAGTGAAATACCACAGGCTGATGATGGTAAAAATATAATAACAGGCACTTGGTTCAGGTCCAACTGACTGTGAATGGCCCCAATATGGTTATCTATCTTATTTATAGAATGACTGTGCGATGCCCTCTGATTTTATTAATCCTTTATATAATCTGGAGAAAACCCTTATGGTAAAAAAATTGTCTTCGAGGGGGTCTTGGTGAGAAGGTCAGCAGAATGTAGCAATAATTAGCATGTCCATACAATCAAGACCGCAATACAAAAAACACAAAAACAATCACAACAGTCTACAATGCAGCTCATTTCAAGACCAAGAAGTGTTATGGAAAAATATTTTTTCTGCTTCAGTCCGGGCCATGAGAAACAAAAAAATATAATGGCAGCTGGGAATTAAGACTGTTTTTAAAGAATGGATAAAAGAGGAGCGTAGATCAGTAGGCAGTAGACCTAACACTGCTTTATACACACACATGTTACCAGTGCTTCATCCTTCTTGTATGAAGGGTGGGCCATTTCACCATGCTGTGAAGATCACAGTGATGGGTGAGTGGACTTGCATTAGCAATGAACCTTAATGCCCCATGATACACAGTATCCTGTTTCTTGAGGGAGCTAGCAGAGGCTTGACTATAAACAATGTCACCATAATCAAGGACAGATGAAAAGGTCCCTTGAAATAGGTATTTCCTGAATGATTTATAAAAATCACTATTTGTTCCAAAAATAACAACCTAGTTTAACTTTTAGCTTTTTCGATAAAACGTCAATGTGCTGATTAAAACTCAGATACAAAGATACTTATGAGGAGGCCCTTTAAATTTTATATCATTAATATACAATGTGAAAAGGACCGTGCCCAAAATTGACCCTTGAGGGACTCCCTTTGTAAGTTATATAAACTGTGACCTCATTCCCCAATGTAACACATTGGGTTCTGTCAGACATAGTTGTGAAGCCAGTCTAATGCTTTCGTATCCAAAGCCAATTTTTCTCAACCTACGAACACCAGGACATGGTCAACAATATCAAAGGCCTTTTATAAATCAAAATAGTAAGAGGGGCAGAAATAATGTTTGCTCCGAATTTGAACAAATATGGACTCAATTCATTCAGGCTAGCTGACTTTTTAATTTTAATTGCATTTAAGTCCTTTATGATTTTGTGTTGGTGAATAACCAGCAGCAGCTTTATTTACATTTTCTCATCAGGATAGCGCATCTTTTTTTATGCCCTAATATTCTGCCAGTCACTGAGTTGCCTTTTCTTGCGTTTGCCCATTACACAATACATTTCATGCAAGATAGCCTGCAGTTTGGAGCCACAGTTACCAAATCAACCACAGGAGCCAATCTTTGCACATTTATATGCAGAAATCCAATCCCAGATTTAGTTTTAAAATCACTGAGTTAGAAGTTCCTCCATAGGCTCTGGGCCTGTTGGGTCATGCTATGCTGCTGTAGACAGTTTGGAACTAATGTTGTGTCTTTTTCACTTTGTCCTTGTAGCATTATTGTCATTACCATCCCTTCATTCCATGCAGGGCAGAAAAATGCGTATATGTTTTAGTAATCTCTTGCTACGTCTTTTCCAAAACAAGCAAAAGCCTGTTGTCTTTTTTCCTAACTAGACTCTATTGTATAATAAATAGCATGACAGAGAACTTTATAATGTCTGCAATGTCTGCACTTTGATACAAATATTGTGGGCTGGCATTGCATTTCATTAACATCCCATTTTAGGTTAATGTTTAAGTTAAAGGTTTCCCTCACTTATTACTAGCTAATTGTGGTCATTAGCCAGAGGAGTGTTTTCCACCAAGCACCTGGGTACACATTGACTTAATAGTTAAGCAAGCAGTTTGATTCGAAGCAGTGCATCTTGATGGGACTTGTTTTGGAGGACACACATCCTGTCTTCTGACTCTTTTGATGCATTGATACATTTCGAATACAACATGGAACCAATGTCCACTAATATCTCCCACTACAAGAATCGGAAATCACAGTTACCTTTTTGTTCATTGGTAACTGTAATCACAGCAAAGTAACCGCAGGCTCCAATCAGTAACGAGGTCTGCAGTCAGTCCCCTACTTACTGGACTGAGACAAAACAACTTCTCAGATGTATTACTAGCAACACATCCTGAAACAGAAGAACCAATTTCCCCGGGCATGTGGACATTTACGCGTCTGGTTTCACATTTCTCCCTTTCTTCCTCAGCTGCAATATCTGAATAATTAATTGCTTAGCATTAATCATTGAGAAGATTCACTTACAAGAAGGAAGGAAAAGTTTAGATGAGCTTGTTACTCAATATAAAGTGAATGTGTGAGAAAGACAGCTGCTTCTAGAATGTCAAAGACCAAACTACTACTCATCCATCCCTAAACAGACCTCGTGTTATGTAACTGACTGCATGCGCCCTATCATGAATGACTGTATTGATTATTCATCTGCTAACTTCTATAGGGAAGTGTGGATTGAGGTGTTCAGTAAGGCGTGGGTGTGTGCAGTCAAAATTCTCACCTGTGAGTTTTTGTGTTCTCAGCCCTGTTGGTTGCTGCTCGCATGCATGAGTTCCGACGTACCATCAAAGAAATCATCGGTGTGGTGAAGGTGTGCGAGGCCACACTTAGAAAGAGGTTAGGGCGCCTTTTAAAGCACACTACCTCATCTGACAAATTAAATCTTCAGCATGTTTTCATCTATTACAGAAGTATGCTGACTCCTTTTTTTTTTTTTTTTTTTTTTTTTTTTT
>JACXGJ010001136.1:0-60274 GCA_016801105.1 Esox niger | reverse complement strand
ATACAATTTAATTTCTACTTTGTTTTTCATTGTGTGTTCTCCTAATATTGTACATTTTGTTTTTTATCCTTCTAGCTCGAGGAAGAATTGGAGAAGAAGATAAGCAAAGTTCAAGGTATGGTTTTGGTCAATCTGTCAACTTGTAAACGAAAGGCTTTTAAAAAATGTCCAAAGTCTGAGGATTGGAGTCAGCATAATGTTCTGGGATTCCTCTCAACAGGCGAGATCCATGAGTACCAGGACGAGATTGAGATGGAACTGGAGCAGAGCCGGCCCAAGTTGAGAGGCATATATGCCTCCTATGCAAAAACCGGTAGGACACAGAGGCTCCCTGCTGCGCACGACAGCCATGCCAGTCCTCCAACTAAGACCTCCCGAGGAGGCGAGGATATGTCACTATGCTGGCAGTCGTTAGAACTTGAAACTTCCATGGTTTATCTAAATATACAGGAAGTTCCTTTTTGTTTTACCAGAAGTTTTGTTTACTTAGAGATCAAATGAGATGATGTTATGATGACGCACGTTTGCCGTCTAACTACTGTAACTGACGGGTTAAACCCTGCAACTACCCTCGACACTCATGCTGCTCTTGTTGCATTTAGTTCTCTGTATGGGCTCAGCAGGGGAGACTGCCTGGCAGACATTTTGCTTGATGAAGGCCAGTTGCAACTATAACACACACACACCCTGGGCTTTTATCAGCGCTAACAGGGCTGTGTTTTAATGGCACTTTGGCAGCCTGCTGGTACTGTTTCTTGAGAAAGTACTTCAACCAAGTGCTCCTTACATTGTGTCAATAGATGGGTTTGTAGTTTCAGCCATTGTTACATGAGGACTCCTGACTTGATTGAAAGCCCAAATACAGTATTTATTGGTTACATAATCTCACACACACGCACGCACGCACGCACGCACGCACGCACACACACACACACACACACACACACACACGTCAGTCTTCATATTACATTTTCTGCATCACATCAGATAATTTAGCATTTATCAGTTGTAAAAGCACTGAAATACATATCGTTCTTTTTCCTCCCCCTCTCCCAGGCCCTCAGGGGGAAGGTGATGAAGATGAAGATGATGATGATGTATCTCTTCCTGATTGGGAGGAACGGGAAGAAGAAGAGCTGAAAGATGTGGCTGAGCTGCTAAACCGCGACCTATGTGGCCAGGTTATTTCTGGAGAGGAGGAGGATAGAGAGGGGAAGGAGGAGAGACTTCCTCGCCGAGGCCCATCTCTGGCCTCCCTTCTAGGGCCCATGCCCACTGCAGCCAGCCTGGGCTTACCAGAGTCCATCAGCAAGTGTATTGGTGAGGAGAAGGAGAATGGTGAGAACTTGCCTGTTTTAGATGCTTTTTTGTATCTTTGAAGAAAATAAACTATTGCTTTGTTATTCTCTCTTCACGATCTTCTGTATAGAAATGCTAAAATATATTTTTTTCCGAGTTTGGGTTGCTTGTCTGTTGCTTGTTTTTCTGGGTGTGGGCATCTGGGAAGTGAGGTGCAGGGTGAGTGACATGTTGGCTGGATGGCAGGGGGGGTTTCAGCCAACTAGCATTCCATTTCTATTGAAAAATGAATGTGCCCACTAAGCTAAGACCTTCTCTAGTCAGAATAATGGATTATTAGATGTGGTTTTGTTCTTGGAAGAAACAAACTATTATTTCCCAACAACCACCAAAATGAATAATTGGTTTTGAATCATATGCTTTCCTCTTAATGGATGAAGATTGTTTTGACTGATGTCATTCCTGTACATTGGTCAGATGGTTATTGAACTCCATGTCCGGAAGGTGAAATATCTGTATTAGCCTGCATTTCAACTCATTCAAATGGAAGGCTTTTAATATACTGCTTATTTAACATGTGGCTGATGTCATGGTGAGAAATGAAGATAAAAGGAAACCAGTGTTACTGTTTGTGTAGTCTACCTCTTTGTTTTCGTTTGGTGCTGCTTTCATGGAGCTACATCTCTGCAGATGGTTGATCTGTGGATGCAGGCTGCTCGTGGTCTCTCAGGCTTGGCTAATTGTGGTGGCTTTTGGAGGGGTGGAGGTTCACTGGGCCCCCCAGCTCAATCTTTGAAGCATTAAGAGGACAGAGCAGTGCCTTGTCATTAGCGCTGTGTCTTTCATCTGTCTGTGAGTGTATGAGAGAGGAAGAGTGAGCGAGAGCTCGAGATCAGAGTGTTTTGTGTTTGTGCACAGCTTAAGAGGGAAGACTGGGTTGTTTGAAAATGTTCACGTGCTCTCAGTTCTTTTCACCTGGGTACTGAACCGTATCTTTCTGAGGTGGTTAACTTTTTTGATTCAGCTTGCTTTAGTCTTTTTGAAAGTAAATGTATGAAGGTTTGAACCTTGTTACAGATGGAATATTGCTGCAGTTCACAAATGAGGAAACATAAGGCCATTGTTCTGACAGGCATATTGTTTAAAAACTGTCAAATTGGGTATATGTCATAATTTTTCACTTGCCTTTTTTATCTGTTGGCATCATTTAATTCAATTTGATTGTTGTTAGGTTAATATTGAGTCTCAGAAACAACTTTACAAGAGCTAAGAAAAAGCATATCTGTGTGAGACATTTGTTTACATGGAAAAAAGGTATATTAAGGCAGTGAGTTAATTTATTTGAATTAACAAAATTATGAGTGAACTTTAAATGGTGAGCTTCTGTGCTTGTTTTTATTATATTCTACTTATAGACTATAAAAATGCAGTGCCCTGTCTAAACTATCAAAATAGACAAATGTCACACTTCTCATTAATTATTAGTTTCAGATTTTCTATATGGAGTAGGAGATTATATGGTTTCAGATTTAGCAGTAGGTTATAGAGTTTCAGATTTAGGTATGCTGTATTTATTTGAGAATCAGTACTATGCACTTTCCTACAAGCGTGTTTTGGGCGATCCTTATTATTTCCAAAATGTTTGAAACTGAGTAAGAAATGTATTGCTGTATTTGTGTTTCCTAATGATTGAGAAGAACGTGCTGGTGCTGGCTGTGTATGATTAAATGCTACTTTAGCAAGGTCACACCCCTCACCTTGTTTGATCCCAGATGTCTCTGCTTCCCTGATAATAACCAGTCACCAGTATTCTAGTTAGCTACTCTTGGCCTGGGTACAAAAAATGTGAAGCACCCTCTATTTCTTAACTTCAAAATATATTTAGTTATTGGCATTTTAACAGATGAGTGGGTAAAGATGCTGTGGGAATTAATGCTGCTAAGGAAGCAGTTTGCTTGGTTTTAAATCAAATCAAAATCAAATGTATTTTGTAAAGCCCTTTTCACAACAGCAGTTCAGTTCAGACACCCAGCCTGAAACCCCAAAGAGCAAGCCACAAGTGTTTATGCACGGTGGCTAGGAAAAACTCCCTTGTAGGGTCTAAAATTAGGAAGAAACGTAGAGGAACCATACTCTGACACTTCTTGCCCACCGACTGCATCACACATTTCCTATACGTCATTTTTCTGCATTCGTAGTGTGCATTTTTCTGTATCCAACGCTTACAATCTTTGCAACGCACATACAACATGGACGATAAACTGATTTTTATTATTTCCGAGTGGACCCACATCCTCCTCCCTTGTTGCCGTGTCTTCAGCAGCAGTACAGCAACAATTATCTTCCTCAATGTTGATCTCATGGTGGAATGACCCAAACAGTGCAGCTATATATACCTGGTATTTTCCCGAACAAATTAAGGTTTTGGAAATAAACGTTTCATGGACAGTCTAAGTATTTGTGAGGTACACTATGCTGTTATTTATTAAATACTGTATGTATATATAGCCTCATTAAGAAGTAATTTAGGAATATACAACAAAATAATTCCTTAAATATTTCAGACTTCCGGTTGTATCTTGTATGTTCGCTTACGGCAAAAGCTATGCAAGAGTTGAAAACGCAGCGTAATGCCGACCACTACGACATTGCCAATGCATTGTTTCGGATTGCTTCGTTGACACTGAATGACTTCCGGCGCAAGGCAACGTGTTTGACGTATCTGGTGGACATGAAGCGTAAGGGGTGACCAGACCTCTTCTGGTTGTGCTGGGTGAACATTATTAGAGAACATAATCTTATTGGCCAAGTCAGTGGCAGAATCAGAAGATTAGAAGGTCAATGAATACAAATTTGCTGTAATCAGAGTCAAACAGAATCCAAGTCCACAGCATTACCAGGTGGACAGGACAGGAAATCATGCTCCAGCAGCAGAATGTGTGCACTGTGGGCAGTGCCTTAAGCCACTGTTACTTTATAACATTAACCTATATTATTGACTTTAATAGTTAAAACCAAATGTCTTTCCCTGTTGAAAAGCAGTTTCTCAATTGTCAGTAGGGAACAAAGGGAAAGCAAATTGCTTGGTTACTTAATTTCTTTATTTGACTGGTTAGGTAAGAGATTTTATTTTATTAATGTTTGCCCAGTGACTCAGATCTGAGTGTCAGGATCAGGACTCAGACTTCAGCAATAGAGACTCATGACTCAACTTATTACTCGATCAATGGAGCTGCTGATTTGCACTTACTCTAGTCGGTTTGAATCGTATGTACTTCTGATTCACACTGCCTCGGGCTCAGGAGGCTTGGGAATTTTAGGCCTGCAACGATTATTCGAGTAAGTTGACTTCTGTATCTGCCACTAATTAGTCACTTATATGTTACTCCTATTAGCTAACATGTAATGTTTACAGTATTAATTGTAATTTGTCACTTTTTGACTGAGGTAGCTAAAGGAAGTTAATAGCTACTGCTATAGCTGTAAATAGCTACTATAAATGTGTTAGCTTTTGCTTAAATGTGACAGGGCTTTGTAGTTGCCTTTCATATGTTCTTTATCTATTTTGTTTTTTCAGCAGTTGAAATTGAATTCAAATATGCCAAGTTACTACAGTGACATTGATTACAAAGCTATTGCTAAGAAAATTTAAAAACGGTAATCGTTTTCAGGCTAGTGCCTTGATGGAATTAGTGCATTGGTGTGTAATGCTCTTACTAGAGAAGACATTAACATTTAAATTGTACAAGTGAATTGTCTGTACTGTATCATTAGGGGCCACAGCATAGGCTTAGGCAAATCTTAGACAAAATTATTTCTCCTAATACACTTAACAATAATATAGACTCAACAATCAACCATATTTAAAATGTTATTGTGTTATATTTCATAAAAAGAAGTCTCTTAACATGAATTTGTTATGTCCTAATTTCTCGATTTAACATTACTAGTACTGAATATGTGCATATGGAAATGTCTTATTTCACGTCATAAAACATAGGAACAATGCTTTAAATGTTTCTATTTCTGTTTACTTTAAAAAGTAACACCTCAGACCATGAGCCATGTTTTTTTTCTGTTAATAATATTTAAATAATAGATAGCTGCAGCCCTAGATGTGATGTTTAGTTACTTGACTACACTGCAATGGCCCTCCTCACCAGCAACAATGTTTCCTTAGGGACGCAATGTCTGCCATGATACATTTTCCCCATTTTGAGTATGTGAACATTTTTACATTAAATGCTTCTTTTGTGGCATGAAATTACACAAAAACATGATAGAGTTCATCTCTGGACAATGCTTGTGAAGATTTGGTTCATAGATGCACACAAATCCACCAAGAGTATTTCTGTTATTTGTAACATGTTGCAAACACTAGCTATACTCAAACTATGCTGGAAAGTTTTATCAGCCACACTGCGACACTGGAACTGGCACATCTTTTGACTTGTTTGACTCTAACTCACGCAGTATTTCAGACAATAATAGCATGTTTGTGACAAAAAATTGCGGTAGAGATTTGTCATTTATAAAATGATGATGATTGGTCCAGTGGAGTGATGTACCATTTCTGTGGGCACACATGTTTACTGATACCTTTATTTGAGTAAGGACGAGAGCAGCCTATTTGGGGAAAGGTTTGTCACTTAGTAACCGCAGGTTAACTTGCTCAAATGTTTAGTTTTGTCTTAAGGGAACACTCCTGTACCATTAGAGCAGGCATTGATTGAAGGGCCAGTGTTTTCATCCAGGCACTTAGTCCAATCAATGACTTTTGGCCTGACCTTATCTGCCTCACTGAACGCAGTCAGTCTCTTGCGCTTTATAAATGGCTCTGCTTTGATGGGAATGTCAGCTCTCAGCAATGGCTGTTTAAAGGTGTTGGGCTTTTAGATTTAGCTGAATTTCAGCACTTTTCTCAATCGTTTCAGTTAATTATTGACCAGAAACCAAACTTGTTCCTAATTTGGCCACATCTGTCAGGTGTTGATTTGAAAGGCAACAGTAATAATCATTAGGCACTCAAGCTCTAATATTGTGCCGTGCTGACAGTGCGGTGCTTTTGCCTTTGCATAATACAACCAATGCTCTTGGCACTTACAACCAAACATATTGCGAGCTTAATAACCTATAATGTGTGAATGTCTTATGGCAGATCTAACTGAACAGTTCTCTGGTTGCTTCTTATGGCTTTAAAAATATTTTTAGAAGTATTTTTTTTAAAGGAATTAGGATGAAATGTTCAGTGTGAGTGCCATAAAATCCTACACGTCTGATCGACCATCTTATAGTCAATTACAAAAATATTTTTTCTCTTGTTTAACAATCTGTTTGTTACTGCGTTCATCTTGTGACAGCTAGGTGAGACAACCATATCACTGTCCCTTGCATACACAGACAACATTCCCACCAGTTTACCAAGTCTATGTGTTTTTGACTGGTTCTGACAGGGGTGCAACTGAAATTAACAATTGAAGATTCCTGAGTCTTCACAGTTTTTGTAATCTAAACACAGGATTTGGGTGTTCAACATCGCCCTCCCCGATCTGCCTGTTATCCACTGATCCTGTATGTATTAAAGGTGTCTATGTCTTTAGCTAATAAACCACATCTTCTGTTTGAAAAGGATAATTGAGGATTCAGATGGCGCAAACTGAAACACACCCACGCACACGCACACACACGCAAAGATTTTCCACTTGGTCTCTGACAGCTGGAGATGCCTCAATTTCACTTTTTGAAGGCGGGGATGTGTGGCGTTGCCTGGGGGCATTACAGTAGGGCCTTGGCCAGCTTAACAGATGGTTGGATGGCCAACCTCTCGAATTAAGTGGGGTGGAGTGACAACTGATGACAAAACAGCAATTGGCTACAATGTGGACAATGAAGACAAAGAGAATACATCCAAGTATTTATTTTAAGCTCCACAGGCCTACTAGACTTTGTCAGAAAGTCTCACAAATGCCTTTTGTGAGGATGAGTAGGCTTGTTTCACCAGTTCAGCACTAGTGTCTTCTAGGCTTGTTGAGATGCAACTTTAAGCCTATTTAGTCTTTTGACAGTTTTAATTTGAATCTCATAATATGTATATACAACAACATATTTATTTTTTATAGTTGTGGCAGTATGTCTGTTGGAAAATTGTCCCACGTTACTTTAGAAGGTTACATGCGGCAGTTGATATTTTCACTCATGCTATTTAAAAAACAGCTGGTTCAGCTAAATAACATTTTATTTTTTTAAATGCCCTTTGTCTGTGACCGGTCGTATGAGGAAGTCCTGGCTGGACAATATCTGCATCTATGTCTTGGGGTGGGAGGCAGTTTGTCTGCAGCTCTCAGTATGATTGGAGATGACAGCAGCCGTTTACCACACGGGAGCTGGAAGTCATGTGCCTCAGTAGGCCTTTTCACACTGCGCTGTTCTAAGCCCTGGGCTAGCTTATCGTTTTCACACAAGCATTTGTTAACCCTGGGCTGAGGATCAAACACAATATGTGACCAGTGTTTGAAGGCTTTTATTAACAATCCTCTTGCTTCTAGCAGCCGCATTTATATCTAAATATGAAGGTGGGCATAAACCTTTGTCTGCCTGGCTGACATAGGTGTCTGTGCAGTAATAATAATGATTACATTATGACATTTTTTTGAGGCACAAAGTTGCTTTAAAAAATTAAGGAGCCAGGACAAAAGACTGATATTATGACACAATAGGGGATATTTTAACAAGAGACCATAAAAGTGATGGAGGCAGGGCTGGAGGAATTCGATTTGGAAAAGATGGGTCTTTAGGTCCCGGGTGGTTTGGGGCAGGGAGTTCCAGAGCCTGTCCCCCTAAGCTCTGCACCCTGGATCTGGGGACGGTGAGGTGACCTGCAATACCTGAATCAGTGAATGAGTAGGTTGCTAGGTAGTAAGGTCACACAGGGTGAGGCAAGGAGGAGGACATACACTTGGATCCAAGCTAAACCCTAAAACAATATAAGTATGGTTGAATAGATGGCTATATCCAATCAGCTACAATTCAGTAGAAAATATGAAAGCATTTCTGGTTTAGTCCTCCTTTAGGCAGATGGATGATCATGTACATACCATTGCACCCAACTGAACCACACGCAAGTTAAATGAAAGGGTACATTTTGCAATTACACCCGTCATCTTTCTTGGGGGGTGATGTAGGAAGTCTGATTCTGTAGGTCCCACCACCTCTAAGCAGAATGAGAATCATTGGGATATAACTAAAAACATCTCACACTGGTTTCAAAACCATTCTGTTATTACCAGACACAGTGTTAGTTACCAGATAAACAATTTTGTCAGTTTTTTTGTTGGTCATCTGAACACCTTTTTGGGGATTTAGATGAATATTTCTGTGATATTTAGTAGCACATCCTTGCAAATCTAACAAGAAAAATTTGCAGGTCTAGGGATCGTTTTGTATTGCTGTGACTTATTTTGATCTGTCATTCCACAATTGGTTATCATTTCTCTGGCTACAAACATGCGCCACACAGGTTCAATACTGATGGAAATGAATTGCCAAATGTTGTTAAGATTGGATTTTGAAGCCATTAGTGGCTTCACCTGGGTAAAATAATGCCAATGTTCTATTAATAGTTGCTGGGAGCTTGAAGCTTCTGACTCTAGTAAAAATTCTTCATAAGTTTGTGTTGGAACACATTAAAATTGGATGTAGCCCACTTTCAGAAATGTTTGTCAAGCTACTTAGAAGTGGGCTGCAGTGGTCAACTTGTTAGGGAGATCTGCTCTATACCAATGTAATCACTGGACTGCTGTATCTTCAAATGTTGTTGTTTTGGATCCTGACTTTAAAGCACTTCTGCAGGTAATAACTGCATTGTTCCATTGCACATTTTCTTTCCCAGAAGGTAATTTATGAACCATGTTCTCTGGGTGACAGCCTGGTGTTTACAGAATATCATCCCCTTGTTGCTTGCTTGCTGTTAGGTTTGCAACAGTTTGGTTGTGTTAAAAGACCGTGCTTGTTTTCTCCTCAACCTTTAATTCAATTTCTATCATCTGTGCAATATGATTGTGTCAAGACTGCTAAGCCTATCTGACCTAAGCAAAGCCATCAGTAACTTGTTCAGTAACTTTCTTCTTATCCAAGAAAATCTCAATACAAACCAGTATAAACTAGCTAGTTTCTTCCGCAACCTGAATTTGCGGCACTGCTCTGTTGGTCGACGACACCAGAGGACTAAGTCTTGGGAATTTGAACATATATGTTATCCGCATGTGGTTTAGCAACGTTTTAGACCAATAATGCATGTTATTCTGTGCTGTTGTCCCAGTCATGTTGTTTAAACTGCGCTCTTGTCAGTGAGTGTTTCCATTGTAATGCACCAAAAAAAGAAGCTTGATGTGCTGCCATTCAGACCTCTTCCTTCTGCTCATTATCTTTATTAAATTATTTGGTTTCTTTCAGGGTGAGAAATACACAATTTACCTGACTCAACATTAGACAAAGATCACAAAAAAGGACCACAATTTTAGATGGCTTGTGTGGTCTGACAAATCCGATGTGTGGTCTGATTTGTCAGAACACACAAGCCAAATGAGGTCCCAACAGCAAGCTACCATCATGTCCACAAATGTTTTAATCTGTGCCTGAATGAATATATTTTGATATTCATGTTTAGCCTGGTCGTCATGCTGGGATTTAGCCTGCGTGTCATGCTCTCTTTTGCCTACCTGCTTGCTTGGTGAGATTTTGTAAATGTCTCTTTGATTTGAATACACATTCCCCCCAAAAAACGCTATTAAACACATGATGGCGGATGCTGCTGCTATGTTAAAGTTAAGCACTCAAAACAGATTTTTCATCCAAATATTGTCTGAAGCTCAAGGACAAAACAGCAGTTTATTTATTTATTTTACCCTGCTGCCTCGGGTAATCAATCTGGCAACCATCGGTTACTGGTCAGATGCTCTTGCAGCTAAGTTAATTTGCCACCCCCCCCTCCCCAGACCTGAAAGCTGTTAAAGGCTTGGAACAGATGACATCAGGGCTGTAATACCTGGTGGGTCCCAGTCTCCCAAGGTTGAGTACTGTGTTCAATATGGTGAACCAGCACACTCCCCAGCTCCCAGTGGTGCCACAATTTCTCTCCCTTTTCCCTCGCTCTGTTTATCCATCCTTTTCTTTGTCTCACTCTTTTTCCTTCTCCTTCTCTGGCTCAGGGCAGAGGCCCAAGCATGAGTAGCAGGTGGCTGAGTGGGAGTAGTGTCTGTCTGGGCTCTGTCAAGGTTAGGGAGGTCACATTTTAATGGGCCTCAACCTAGCCCGCTCGTGTCAGTCAGGGAGAATATAATCACACTTTATTTATTTCATCTGCTCTGGCTGCTTGTCTTCAGGGCAGAGCTGCCATGTAGTCTGTTTGATACCGCTGAGGCGATTTTTGCATTGAAACCTTAAAGCGTGATGAGGCTTGTGATGTTCGCAGGTTAACGGAAGGACTGTTTGATATGTTCCGAGCAGTGTTGTGAGGAACATCAAGGGAGTCTTAAAGTCTTGGTAATGGTGCAGCAGCGTGTCACCAGCTAATTCATCCATCCTCAGGATCACATAAACTCTGTACAGTCTTTTGTTTTCTGGAAAAGGGGCGGTGAGAGGTGGGGTGGTGCAGGTGCGGAGGAATGCCAGACACATCACCCTGTAATTTGCTGAACCGTACTTCTTTCTCCCTTGTCTTTTCTGTCCTGTGAAGACTGAAATGAAATATGGGCTCAAGGAGATCAGTGAACTTCAGCGGTTCTAGTCTCTGTCTTTTTCTCTCTGTCTCCAACTTTTTGGGTTTTTTCCTGGAGGCAGGTTTCTTTTCTTTATATCAGTGGAGCTCTGCGATGTAGCGTCTGAACTCAAACCACATCACAGGTAGGTCACCTGAGACCCGTCTGTGCCATGCAGGTGTATTGGGATGAGATGAGCCCAGGTCAGGTTACTGGTCTCTGCGGATCTAGGTAGATTGGTTATTTCTTCCTTTTTTTGCTCTTGCACACTATCCACACAGGTGATCTGACAATGGTTTTCATTACATTCCTCCAATTGGTAGTATTTTCCAGAGCACTCCATGGGGACAAGAGGGGGAACTACTGGAGAATAAATGTTCTGTGGAAAAGGAAAGACTTAAAGAATCCTGGGGCTCATGGCATCGATGTACAGGCAGTGCTGGTCTGGGATCTGGATGTGTACTTGAGGTGCTGCCAAAACTCCTCAGGCACCCGTCAGCCCAGACCTAGGCACTTGGGGATGATGTAGGGGTTGAGCGAGACTACAAAACAACGGTAACATTTTCCACCATAATATCATATAGGAGAATTATTCTATACATCTTACTTCCATCAACACTTTCATTTACAAATAGATATATGATTTCTACCCTTTTTGTTTTAATGATCTTTTGTGACTTAAAAATATTATCTGCAATAATGTTTAGGTAAAAGCGAACAGTTAAAATAATTAAAATTGAGGTCTTGCATCCACGAGCTGACTCCGGCGTTTCATTAAACGTTGTCCAGACGGGCTGTCTAATTGACTGCAACCAATAAGAGGTTGAAGGAGAATGGCAAGCGTCATGCATGCTAACCGGTGCCTCACAAACAAGAAAATAACAGCGCAGTTCAAGTGGCGTGTAGAACGGCCTACCAAATTGCTAAGAGCCAAAGAAATACACATTTCCATTGGTCAAACACCCACCCATATTGGACAATAGAGGCATGGAAAAACATTTACAATCTTTGGGGCGAGACAGAATTGGTTGTTGTTAGTCCGTGTGCTGTGTCATCCAGTTTCTGCAGACTGGTGGAATCCATGGTCTTGTAGTAGATGTAGCTAATTTAGTGCCTACTGATTTTCACTGGCTGAAAACAAATTCCCCCTGTGGTTGGAGTTTGCCCATTGTTGGTAATGTATTATATGTTTTATACCCCCGTTTCCAAAAAAAGTTGGGAAGCTGTGTAAAATGCAAACAGTTCTATGATCTGCTAATCATTTATCCCTATATTTGATTTAATATAGTACAAAGGCAACATATCAAATGTTACTGTTTTTGGGAAAATAAATGCCCATTTTGATGCCAGCAACACGTTTCAGAAAGTTGGGGAAAGAGGCGTGTACCACTGTTACATCTTTTAACAATACTCTGTAAGCATTTGGGTACTGAGACAATTGCTATAGTTTTGAAAGAGAAATGTTGTCCCATTCTTGCTTTGTATGATTTCAACTGCTCAACAGTTCAGGTCTCCTTTGTTGTATTTTTTGTTTCATATTGCCAGGTCTGGACTGCAGGCAGGCCAGTTTAGCACCCGGACAGTTTAGCACCCGGACTCTTACTACGGAGCCATGCTGTTGCAACGCATGCAGAATGTGGTTTGGCATTGTCTTGTTGAAGTAAGCTAGGCTTTCCGTGATGAAGACATTGTCTAGATGGCAGCACATGTTGCTCCAAAACCTGTATATATTGTTGTGCATTAATAGTGCCTTCATAGCATTAGTTTACCCGTGTCATGTGTACTAATGCATCCCCATTGCATCAGATGCTGGCTTTTGAACTGGGTGCTGATTAAAAGCCAGATTTTCCCACTCTTTAGTCCGGAGGATACGGTGTCCATGATACCTTTGATTAGTCAGACCACAAGACAGTTTTCCGCTTCGCCTCAGTCTGCCTTAAAAGAGCTTTGACCCAAAGAAGATGGCGTCAGTTCAGCATCTTGTTAATGTGGTTTCTTCTTTGCGTGGTCGAGATTTATCTTGCATTTGTGAATGCAGCAACGTACTGTATTTTTACAGGCAAAGGTTATTGACGTGTTCCTAAACCCATGCAGGGATTTCCACTACAGAAACATGTCTGTTTTTAATGTAGTGCCATCTGAGGGCCTGAAGATCATGGCCATCCATCATTGGTTTTCTGCGTTGTCCCTTGTGTACAGGGTTTTCTCCAGATTCTCTGAATCTTTTAATGATATTGTGTGCCGTAGATAAGGTCCCCAAACTCTTTCTTTTCATTATATATTTTTTTTTACATTGAGTATTGTTAAATTGTTCTAAAATTGTTGCGCTATTTGCCCAAGCAGTCTTTCACAGAGTGGTGAACCCCTCCCCATCCTCTCTGGAATGATCTTTTAATACCCCATCATCTTACTGACCTGTTGCCAATTCACCACATTTGCTGTGTGATATTCCACCTGGTTTAGTTTTTTAGCAACTTTAAAAAAAAATGTACCTCCGTCCAAACGTATTTGAAATGTGTTGCTGGCATCAAATTCAAGGTGGGCATATATTTTCAAGAAACAATCAGTCTCAGTTTCAACGTGTAATATGTTGTCTTTGTACTATTTTCCATGGAATATAGGGTTTAAATGATTTGCACATCATTGCATTCTGTTTTTATTTACATTTTACACAGCGTCCCAACTTTTTGGGAAACAGGGTTGTTTCTGAAAGGCTGGGATCAGAACAGCAGATGAAACACTGCAGCCCTTTGATTAAACAAACCAGAAAACAGACTACTGGTTTTGTGTTGTCAGACAAATATGGCAATTTGCAGTGTTATTATTAATACAGTATTTGTTCTTTATATGTATTCATTGAGTAGTTCGCTCTGTAAACTTCTGAGAATTGTTCTTCATCAAAAAGATTAGTATCAATTCTTGGCACCTAGAAGGATTTTGATACATAACATCGAACGAAAATGAAATCAGCAAGAACTTTTTTTAATTACAGTCTTAAAGAACTTTATTGTGGCCTTCCCTGGCTTCTTATTTACTGGGGTATAAAAATGTGGTAATGCATGAATGTTTCACCATGGGGAAAGCAAAGAACTGGAATAATAGGAGACAAATTGATGTCAACTTCTGATAACATCAAATAAGCTTCATTCTGATTTAAGCGGATGTAGAGTTTTATTTATTTATTTTTTTCAATTACATACACTTTCGAGATTGTGGTATGCTTTGTTTTCATAGGGTATTGCTGAAACGACAATTTGCATTTTGATGGGAGACAATGGATTTATAGCCGTGTTCCCATTTTTACCCTCGATCCTCTGGTGATTATTCAGATTGTCAGAGCAGAAACAACAGCCACCTTCATGACGAGACAAGACAGAGCATTCTCAAATCCCCGGAAACGCAACACTTCAGTGATGGAAGAGGGGGAAAAACACATTCATCTCAAAGGGTGAAAGTCTGATTACCTTTGATAAGGAACAAAAGGATTGAGGTTTTCACTTTGCCAAGAACTGAAGAAATGCCACAGCTTTGTCCTTGATTAACCATTTTCCAATAATGTCGGATTCCCTTCCCTACCTAAAGACATCAGCCATTCACATTCAAAGGGAAGAGTCATGTCTTAAGAGGCAATATGTGACAGGTTTATGGCAGTCGTTTAACTTCTGTCAGCTCCCGGTCTTTTGACGTGTTCAGAGAGCCCTCCCCACAGGAGCATGCTTCAAAGCTGTGCCACACACACAGGCAGGGTTTCTAGTTAATTAAGGAGAGACAGGTGCACAGGACACACACCCCTCAAACGTTTGGGGATAGTAAATTGACATACTACTACAGAAGCCATCGAGATTGTGTTCAGTTCAGTAGCAGAAAGTGAAAACAGAGCCACACTGATAGGTCCCAATCTGTCAGGCCCAGCTCTTTTTGAACTAGATGGGAATGTGTTAGTGAGATGGGACCTGTGAGCACCAGTAGACACCGTGATCAGGAAAAGAAAACAGTTGCACAACCCTGCGGCATTTCAACAGAAACGTACCCTTCCACCTGTGTCCCCTTTTACTGGGTTATGAAACTCATGTAATTGTCTTTCCTCCGAAGCGTGGAACTAAGGACTTTATGACTTAACGTTCAACAATCATCTTCAGTGATTTGTCTTCCGGGGAAAATACAATAATCTAAAACATTCTGATCTGCAATGACTGAAATTAATGGTGTTCTTCATCTAGTTCAAAAAGTGGGATAATATAACAAGTGTTGAGCTAGAAAGCGATTTTCTTTTTAACAGTTAATGACAGCGAACTGCTTAATGACGGTATATTTTCACAATGGCAGCCTGCCAATCCATTCATGTAGCCTGTATACTCTCTTGAGGCTGCAGGAGTTGCTATGCATGTAGCTATGCATTCTTTACTCCTTCCAAGCAATAGGTGCTGTAGGTCAACTGGCCCTAAATAAGGAAATTGGCATTTTGTTATCTCGTCAATATGTATTTAGTTAAGCCATGGTATATCCTTGCCATGTTTGAGGACAATGAACTTTATTTGTCCAGGTCTACCATAACATGATTTTTTTTGCTGGAATGTGTAGCAATGCGTTTATCCAAATACTAATTGGCTGAATGCTAATTGATCACAATTTGAGACTACGGCATTGGTCAGCTGGCTTAGAAAGAATACTTGGAACAGGAATGTCAAGTTCAACAGTGTGTTGGAACAACTAATAGGTTTCCTTTATTCCAAAACAATTCCAGATTGGACTGTACCCCTGCAGGTTGTTGAATGGAAAGGACCATCTGTAAAAAAAGAGAGAACAGCTAGAAATATAAATTCTGGGGCTGCCATTAGCCCCAATATCCATGTACTCTGATTTGATCATCTCTACTGCTGTATGTGAGTTTTTCTGCCATTTTGCACTTCTGCCTTGGCAACGTCTTGTTGAGGCACAGTGCAATATGATTAGTAAACTGCCTGTTTCTATGTTTGTCTCATTTCAAATAGCCAGGCTGCATTCATGTTTCTTGGCATTTGAATTGAATTTGCCCATATGCTGTATCTGACCAGGCTGGCTTTTAGCCCTGCTTGATGACATTTCTTTCTTCAGATGGAGACACTGAAAATGGAGAGCTTGATCTGAATGGTATTGATGATGATGAGATTGAACTGGTATGTACTGTATTTTAATTCACGGTGCCCTTTTTTTAACCTTCCACTCAGTCTAACTTAACTATTAGCTACAGTAATTTATGTTCTTCTCTGCAGTATATCCTGAATGATAAAGAGGTAAAAGTCAAGACTGAACTTTGGTTAAAACAGAACGAAGACTACTTGAAAGAGCAGAAAGGTACTGTCACACTACACACATGCCATTGTAATCCACTGTTTTCGCTGGACTCTCTTTCCCTATACATTCACAGTTTAATCGCCAATCCCCATGTATATTTTCAGAAAAGCAAGAGAGAATCGCAAAAGAGAAGGAGCTGGGGATTTACAAGGAGAGGAAGGTAAATCATGCAAGTCTGAAGAAGCACTGAGCTTTGGGGGTGGGGCGGGCGGTGTTCTGGGTTGGCTAAAACCCCCTGAGCACTATCAATGCCAAGCAGACACACACTAAGCCTGTGTGTGTGTGTGTGTGTGTGTGTGTGTGTGTGTGTGTGTGTGTGTGTGTGTGTTTTCCACTATGATGGGTTTCTCTTACTTCACATCAGGGTTTGGCAAGGCCCCGCCCCTCTGTTAGGTCCAACATCTGTTCACTGGTTGTAACTTGCTGGATTTACTGCAGCGCAACAGATATCTAATGAGGTGTGCAGTCTAACAGCGCTGATCCAGAAAACGAAGGCAATCCAATCAGCCCCCTCCCATTTTCTGTAGCATCACGTTACTTGGTTGTGCAAAGTACAGTTCAAACTGTACTTTCTAAATAACGTATTTCATTAAGAAATTGATATGGACTGTGTACTGAGTGATTTGAATCTTTAATGTGTGCCCTGCAGCCCAAGGTCTCAGGCTCCAAGAAGCGGGCCCCGATCCACGCCAGCACGGCTGACGAAGCGATCGAGAAGATGCTGGAACAGAAGAAGATATCCACTAAGATTAACTATGACATCCTGAAGGAGCTGAATGTCAAGCCCAGCACCAGTCCAGCCGCCCAGACTGCAGAGTCCCTAAAAGGGACCACACCTGGAGCCCAGAGACTGACTGGGCGATACCGCAAGCCAGCCAGTGTCCCTCTGAGTCTGGGGACACCTCTCAGCACCCTGGGCAAGAGGTAGGAGTAGCAGAACCAGTGTGTGACTAAGTACATTAAATCATTCCATTGCAGTTCACTGCTTTACATTATTCAATATATTCCGTATTGGCCAAATGTGACTGGTGGCTCACTGCCGCAGTGTCCAACAAACGGCGGCTGATTGGAAATGTGATTATGAGCCGATCAGGATTAGTGTTCCAAATGATGCAACAGTACTTTGTCCTTTTCAGAGCCTCCTGGCACACTGGAGGCACTATGCCCACTTCCCAGGCTGTTGAAGCAGTGTTGCTGCTGTTCTCCATAATGATGAGGCTGCACTTTTCCCCTGGCCTAGAATAATCACCAGTGACAGGCAGACAGATGCTTCCTTTCCCTTTTCCCCTGAAAGGCTGTGGAGTCTCAGCCCGCCACTCACTTCCGTGAGACTGCTTCCATGATCAGATTTATCTTGCTTGAGCTCTGATTCACTTGCTCTTTTTTTCCTCCCCCTTTCTGAACATACCAGACACACATTCAGTATGCTGTCATCCAGTCTGAGGTTTTCCCTTGAAATGTATGTTTCTTCAGCTTTGAGGAAAGTTGTTTCACGTTTTCTGTTTGCTTGGTATTACTGAAATTGGTTGCTCCGATATTTCCCCTTAAATAGAACTCTTTTAGGAAACCCAGTTTGGGTGGAACCTTTTTGCAGGTGCGCAAGTATTTGTTCAGCCCAGGCTAGACATAGCCTTTTTAGTGACATCTATTGAATGCCCCTGCTCCCATTCTGGTGTGGTCAGTGTTACTGGAGTCATCCGATTGTAGTCCCTCCCCTACCTCCAGCCCAACCTCTCAACTGTCTTTACATTGTGATCTCCCAAGCTTCAGATAACTCAGACAGGGCTTGAGTAGTGTACCGGGGATACTGCGCCAATTCACTATTGGTGGCTCCATTCAGTAGCCTATAGAACTGCGTAGAAAAGCAGACGTTCAATGCAGGCCTACACGAGAAGGCGCATTTTTCCCTCATTGTTGTGGGCTTTGTGGACAAACCTTTTCCCCATTTTTGAAGAATGGGCATTTTTCCTGTTAAATGTCTGCTTGCTCCATTTTTAAAATGCTTTCATGTTTGGTCAATACATATTTAATGTGTGTGATGGTTATTGAATCATTCATTGTACACTTTCAACACTTGTTTTTCCTGAATGGAAAGGGGCTTCTGCCAGCAGGTAGATTTTTAGACTCATCCCCTTCACGGAGAAATGTAGAACTTTGCAGTTTAGGCTTGCATGCTCAGCAAAGTGTTTTTCGCTGCAGGGCGGGATCATACTGTTCTTAAAAAACACATACCTTTTGTGTATCACTATGTTGAGAATTTGGCAGTTTTGCTCACGTTGTACCTATGAAAAATGTATATTTAAATGAAAACATGACCGTTGTGTGCAGAAATGAGTCCTTTCATTCGGTAATTGAGGAGCTCTGAAAAGGTTGTTTGTGTGGTTTTATTTAAAAGGGGAGACGGGGTGTCAGGGAGACGTAGGGAAATTCAGGAGGGTAGTGGCTGACAGGAAATCCATTGTGCTGCCTACTGACTTTACACAGAGCCATTCAGCACGGACTCTCCTTCCTCCAGCCGTGGTTCGGCTCCCCCACACTCCAGTGGAGTTGAAGGGCTCTCCCCTGAAGGAACCTCTCTTCATTCTCAGGCCTGCTTTGTTCAGTGTCTGTCTTTCCAGACTGGCCTCTGTGTAGAGTCCTGCATGGGTGCGTTGTCACATCCGTTTTAAACCCAACCTGATGCCCAACATCTGGACACAATCAACGCGACCAACTTGATCCATGACCGCTCAAATAACAAATGTGTTCAAATGTTTTTAGAACTCCAGTGAGCTAGTGGGCAATTAAGACATTTCCCTTTCTTGCTTGCATTAAATTGTCTGCGTGTCAATTCAGCATTTGGATAAATGGAGTCCGTGGCTTGAATTTAGAACAAACGGCCCGTTTTCCCCCAATTTGATGTATACATTGACTCAAATCAATACATTAAACAGAACAAAATAATTTAATTCAGTATTTTTTTGACAATCTGAGTTCATTACCAGTCACCTAATCTAATATGGCTTTGGCCTTTGGTCTTCATGAACAAATCACTTGATGTGAAAATGTTCTGAAAATCAACAGAGGGCTTTGTGTTCATTTGCTTGGCTCCTTGTCTCCAAGATCCTTCTAAACCAGGGATTTCCATCATGATGCTTTCCACCATCATGACATTTCTTCTATCTGCTGTTATGCCAGACGGGGAGCTGGGAGTCCAGGAAAATTAACTTGGCATCTTTGGCCCGTTGTCATGTGGGTGGGAAAATCTACATGTGAACAAATTAGCAATGTTTCTGCACCAAGTAGATGATGGACATTTTCCATTTTCACGCTGTGTCTACGGCTAAGCCTTGGCTGGTGTCCTGGGGCGGCATCAAAGAGGTTTAAGTGTTGGTCAGGCGACTGAATGATTGCTGGTTTGACTCCCAGAGCAGACGATTTGAAAATTATAATGTGCCCTTGAGCAAGAAAATTTATGTTAAAATTAAAATGTGTATGTTTTACTACATCTGCCGCAGTGTTCAGAGAAAAGTTTTGACCACACAATTCAACACAAACTCCTGTGATGTAAACAAGATATTGTCTTCATTTCAAAAGTTTGACCTGCAATGTATAATGACTGCACAACTGCAAGCCAACATGTCAGTAAAAATAATATTTCAAATTCCACCCACAATTTATAGCAGTGGTTCTTTAACTCCAGCTACAACAGGGGTCAGTAGAATATGTTTCTATTACAATTCATTACATTATTTTCCTTTGACCTGCCTTTCCCTCCCTCCGTACTGATCCACGCCCCTCCAGCCAGCTGCCAGACAAGGCCTCCCTGTTTCCTCCGTTCCTACTGGATGGAAAAGCACTCTTCCAGAAATAGCCCTGATAATTGCCCTCCAGTGCTTTTTTCTTTTTTATTCCTTCTCCTTACTCCTTCATCTGTTCTTCTGTTTTCACATTCAAAGTCCTCTTTTTTCCTTCCCTTTTTTAAAGCCTGTTACCCATTGACCCCTTCAAAGGTGGGGGGGGTCTTGACTAGATGTTTCACCGATGGCGGAAGTGGTGTTCAGTCTAAATCTGACCTATATAGTGGAACCTTTGTACATGAAACGCAGACACGTGCACATGCTTGATACATGTCAGCACCCATGTTACATGCTGTCACCGTTGACTCCTTGGTTTCCGTTCACGTTACACGTTGGGTGTGGAGTGATTAGGGACCTTCGGTGTTTTGGAGCCATTTCAACCTCTGTGAAGAATGTATGCATTAAAACAAACAAAAATGAAAAAGTTCCAGTGGAAGCCTGGATCCCCAGTCCGGTATAGTAGAGTTTCTCAGCCTGTGTAAAATAAATCTGTTTCTCCGCATTCCTGTTTAGCCTCTCGGAGCAGGTGTCATCAGAATAAAGATATCCCACTGCTTCTAAATGGACCTCCACTCAATAGTAAAAATAGCATCTGTATTAGAAAAGTCTAATCTCTTTCTGGTTTCCAGCCCCTCCCTGGACTCTCTGATCTCCCCCACTGCGCCCCCTTACTGACTGTGACCACTAAGTGTTTCCATGGGATGCCTCTGCGTTTGTTTCTCCTAGAAACTAAGGGAGATCTCTGGTAACCGCTGCCAGAGTTAGACTCCAACAGTTACAGAGCTCCAGATTGGTGGGCAGGCAAGTGTCATGCTTTGGCCTGGACACAACGAATATAGACTGCGGGGAACGGGCATCTCCTCTGTCGATGTCAGGTTCGGCTAGCAACCGCTTTCTTTCGCCTTGGTTTTTCCCAATGTTTATCAATGGCCAAACCCGTTGTTCTTCTGACTCTCACTGTAAATAATTGTACAGAAATATGTGTACTTTTTCAAATGAGAGCTCCTAAGTGGGCTGTTGGATTCCCTCCCAGTGTATATCCACAGCCCAGGAAGCACCATGGGGACCACTGAGACCAGCAGAGTATATATTACAGTCGTAGTACGTGGCTTCACAGCATGCCCTGAACCTATCAAATAGTCTCTTTGAGACAAGTGACTGACGAATGCATTTACATAGTGGCTTACTTAAAGATGAATTTCAGGCATTTATGTTTTATTGGATAGGCAGTGGGGAAAGAGCCTTTTTTTATAGTGGCTAGAGACTGGGGAAAGTGAGGAGAGGCTATTTTGTACTCAATGAGCTGTCTCAGAACCATACTGTTGAGGTGGGGGCCGTGGCTTTCAATGCTTGACCACCCTGGGCCACACTTTCCCACACGATGGCCCTTCTCACTGCACATTTTTATACTCCCCACAAATGCTAAGCCCTTGACTTGTTTACAAAGGCAGCCATTTTGTATCAAAGCACTCAGTCGATCAATATGTCAGAACTGTGAGCACAGGGACAATCTGAACAGTGGAAGTGTCTGAACCAAACGGGTGTCTGGAGATCCCAGAAGAGGTTTCTGACTGTTGGTAGCAGACATTTTTCTCTTGCTACTGCTGCTTTTTCACTCTGCGTGTGTTTAGGGCTCACCATCATTTATATTTCCCGGCATGTTCATGATGTAATGAGTTTTTTTTGGGGGGGGATGCTGTTTGCTGGATTCAAACCCTCTTGACCATCCTTGGAAAATCTATCTCCTTTTTTACATCCATGTTTGTCCTCCTGCTCCTTGCCTGTTTCATTTTCCTCAAATTTCGTAGTTGCCCTCCCTTTACTGTAACTGGTTGCCAGCTACTGCTTAAACACTGTCAATCGCCTTTTCAGCTTCAGCTAAGTCTCATTGGCAGTAAGCTGATTAGAAAAGTGCCTTTAAGCCCAGCAAAGACTAATGGTCTAACAGTGAGAAGAGTCTAGAAGGAAAGGGGGTGCTGGGGAATAGACTGACCAAGAGAAGGAAAAATATGAGAGTAAGGAGTGAAAGTGGTGGTGAGAGTGACTGAAGGAGGCTCCTCTAGTGTCTCCTGTCTAACCTTGGAGAATTGGACAAGGCACGCGGCTGCATGTGGAGAGGGGCGTCACTCCTGTAGAGGGCTACATATGTGCCATTGTCCAGAGAGGTGGGATTTATACTAGGACCTACACCCAGCTGCTGTTAACAATGCCCATTGGGAGAGGGCTTGATAGGAGGCCAATGGCTGCAGGCTCAACTTTGAACAGCAGTTTGACCTTTGAACTTTAAGGCAAGGTCTGTTCCCTTTCAGTCATGGGGATAAGCTAGGAGGGCAGTTCTTTTGTTAGTCAGGATTAGAAGTGGTTAATGCTTAATCAGAATAACTGCAGATTGTTAATATGGAAAGGTCGACACTCTGGGGGATAACAAGTAGTAGTCATTTTTCATTGGATTTAATCTTTAATGGAACATTGTGGTGATGTGTTATGGCTGTCTGGGCTCATGGTCAGTCACTCTGTCTTTGTGTTCTACCTAGAAAGTGCTTTATAAAATGTGAGAGAGTACGTTTTGAAAGACCCTTTGAGAGAGAACAAGAATACGCAGAGTAGTGAAACTTTTAGTAGTATTTTAGTGTTCTGGTTCTCCTGATCATGGTGATAATAGTATAATAGTAGGGTTTTTGTATTCTGGTTCTCCTGATCATGGTGATAATAGTATAATAGTAGTGTTTTTAGTATTCTGGTTCTTCTGGTCAAGGTGATGATAGTACAATAGTTGTTTTAGTATTCTTGTTGTCCTGGTCAGCGTGGTAGTAGTACGATATTAGTGCTGTAGTAGTCACATGTTCCCAGCCTGTCTGATTGTGTGATGGTGTTCTGTGATTCTTCCCCTGGTGGGCATGGTGTCAGAGACACTGTCATTCTACCAGCTAACACCACCAGCATGATCCCTGACAGACGGCATGTCTCCCCTCACCACCACAGCATTCTGATGTGTGACTGGGTCTGTCTACCCCAGACCCTGGGGCTGCTCAGAGCCCATGGGGACAAGAGGCCAATCTAAGGCCACAGATTGACTGACGTCTCCTTTTCCTAAAGAGATCTGAGTCCTCCAGGGCCAGCAGTGTTAACGTCATTTCTCTGTCATCACTAATAGCCATGAAAAAGCCTCATCATCAAATGCCATTCATGTTTTGTAACAAACCATCCTCTGGCCATTATAAACTCTGGACCTTACAAATTTTCCACTGAGAGTATGTACTGTTGTTTGAGACTTTTTTTTGTTTCAAATGTGCTGTAGTGAGATTGTATAGTAGACTATGAACTCAGTGCTTTGTGGTGCAGGAAACACTGGAACAATGCTGAGCAGTTTATTTAGGTCCCACCACATCTTACTGAGTTTTGCTCTGCTCTGACTGGCATTACAGGTTAAGGTGAGACATTTTGGGCTGTTTCACATGCCCACACGAATATGAAATGCGTATGCATGCTGTGTACACATACATACTAGGAAAGAGTGAGTGGGACCAATGTTTGGTTTAGTGGCTTTCAAAATGAATCCCCTACCTGGTTCTTTTCCATATTTTGTTATTTTTGTTATGAAAACTGGTATATATTACCTGAAATTTTGTGAAACATATTAATTGCTGACAGATTGGCATTCAAGTAATTATGTGACTTTTTAATATTTCTTATTTGGTGATAAAATATCCTGATTTTAAATATACAATTTCATTTGATTCAAAGGGTTGAATACCTTTCAGAGTCACTGAGTTGTGGTCCTTTATTTCTATGCATGGTTTGAGGAGGAAGGGGGAACATAAGAGGCCCAGTCTGGCCAATATTCTTTGAAAATAATATCATCAATTTTTCATCTCACTCCAGTGAGTAGATAACTGTTGGTGCCTCGATCATCGTTTGTTTGGAGACTGAAATGAGAGGAAAGCAATGGTGAACCCCTGCCCCAGTCCTGCCCCAGTCCTGCCTAGTACAATGATCTAAACCCAGGCTGGTGCTCCTGGATGCTTTTCTAATGAGCTTTGACCAGGGAAGTGCAGACTCCATACTCGCTGAACAGTTAACACACATCCTCCCTCCTTCCTCCCTCGTAAAGCAGATTAATTAAAAGTGCTCTTTCCACTCTTATCAGTGTGAGTAAGGCTCTTACAGTAAGCCCCAAGGGGAGCCTCCCTTTGCCAGGGTGGGCAGGCATGGGATGGTGGGGGCGGGTAGGGGGGCTAGCCTCCAGGAAAGATGCTAATTTCATCCACTGGAGATATTCCCCAGGAATTGCTGCTGCTGTTAACTCCCGTCTGTGTGTATTGTTATGTCTGTGTGTGACGGTCTCTGTGCATGTGCCTCTGAATGTTCATGATGATATGTAAACGCAGCCTTTGTGTCTTTGTCAACTTTCAGCCCCTGTATTCATTGAATTTATGCCACTTTTTTACAAAGGCTTTCTTGTCTCTCAGGTTACAGCCTTTCATTTCAGCGCAGCCCCCTAAGAAGCTGGCTCTGGACCAGGTAAGATGTTAACCCCACTTTAGTGTCATATGGTGCACACAACACACACCCCACCACACAAACATATGTTGAGAAGTGATATTATTTGTTGTCACTGCCCATGGTGTTCTGTCTTTGGACAACATCACTGCGTTATCCAAGCCGTCACTCTCCTGGCGGCTTCTCCGGCAGCTAGCTCACTAATGGGAATGTAGCCACGTCCCGCTGGGTTGTTCACATTCACTCAGGCGATGTGGGCTGAGAAGCACAGGAGGCAGCTCCTTTCTCTCTCTCTCTGTCTTTCTCTCTCTCTCTCTTTTTATCCCCCACTTGCTCAGCTGCTGTCCCTCATGTGGTGTAGGCAGCCATGAATGGAATCTCCTAGTGCAGGCTACAGCAACCAGGAAGAAAACATTGCCACGAGCGGCCGGGTCAACAGGCTTGTTACTAAGCAACCCCTTACCACCCCCTGGGAACTGGCATTGAAGGGCTTCTGATTGGTTGGGGCGATGTTTGCTTGCAATTCATGTTATGTAATGTCGTCTTTCATTCCTGTGAGGAGTACTGGAGAAAGGCGATGTATGCTTTGCTGTTGCCTGGCAGTTTTTCTGTTTCTCTCATTGTATTTTGAAAGCTAATGTCCTGGGAGTAAACGCCACGTTGCGTTAACCAACGCAGTAACTGCTTTTGCTTGACAGTCTTGGCAATAACTGCCTGTTGAGAAACTGGAGCTCTCCTTTGATAAACCTCTTTCGGCAGTAAAACAGACACTAGCCTCATTTTACTGTTCCAAAAAAGCTGGGACTTCTAGTTCATCCTACAGTGTGAGATACAGCAGACAAGAAATGACACCGTGGCACTGTTATGACTGACCTGATTCAACTAAGGCCATGCAGTTCTTTCCCCTTTACAACCCAAGCTGGCCTCATCAGTGCGTATTCTTGTTCTCTCTGAAAAGGGTTTTCCTATACGTCCACTCGCAGACCCTTGCCGTACTGTGGCCTGGCAGGTCCTGACTAGTTAGTCTGGAGATCAATTTGTGTTGGTATTAATGTATTCCTCCCTAATGGTCGAGATAATTAACGAGACTTCCAGCTCCTGCAGAGCAGACATTTTTGTCACTGGGAGGCTGGGCCAAGCGGGGCGTCCATTGATTGTGCGAGGGAGGGGGAATGCGAGGTCTGCGTTCGGGGGGGAGAGCGGGTGAGTGAGTGAGGTCACGGAAAGCCCAGCGGGAGGTAGGATGTGCTTCATCAGTAGGAGGTACAGCACATCCCAGTGGGAACCTATGGGTTGTGTTCTGTCCCTGGGTGACCAGCTGGTCTTCCTCCCTGTCCCTTCAGATAGCCAGCCCGCTCCCGGTGGCCTCCGACGTGCAGCCCCACTCTGTGCTGGTAGAGAGTGGGCCTGTGGTTTATGAGGATGTGGGGGATGAGGAAGAGGAGGACGAAGAGGAGCCCTGCGTCAGTGCCATGCAGCTTTTGGGAGGCAACGGTCAGTATGAAGCTTCAGAATAGCCTGGTTGCTCTGTCTGTTAATCTGCTTCTAACCAGCATCTGTCATTGGTCGTTCGTACTATGTTAGCAGGCTCTCTACAAACATTGAAATAAGGTGTTTCGAGTCATTCTTCTTTCTTTTGTTCTTTCGTTCTAGAGTATGGGTGCGACGACGATGATGGATTTTAGCATTTTGGGTTTGGCCTGTTTCTCCGTACCACACCTCCCACCCTCTGTCCATGTTGTAGAGAGCGTTTCATTGCTTGAGATGGAGGGGTCAACACAGGTGTCATGCTGTCAGAACGCCGATGGGGTTGATGGAGAGGATCACCATGGGACATTTTATTATAGAATGTCTTCTGTAACTCAACACGTAGTTCTCATTGAACTGGATCGAACAAAGGGAGGCTAACCATGGTCTCCTGTTCTACATGTCACTCAAGTATACGTGCTCTTAGCCTGGTATCCCTCACTGTATCTCTGTAATCACTTGAGTCAAGTGCACTGCATAATGGGGGTGTTAAATAATCTCCTGTCCGTTAATTATGTGGTGAGTCCAGTCAGTATTACATAACTACAAACAATGAAAAGCTGCTGTATGCCAAGTCTACTTCTGAAGCCAAAGTATTTCTAGAATTTTTCGTTGAATATGCAAAACAATGTGGAATCCAGTGGTGTTTTTCTATTGAAGCAGTCTTTTTTGGGGGGGGAGTGATTTGCTTCATGCAACATCAACATTAAGTGTGACCTTATAGGATTTTTTTTTTTTAACAGCTATTATTTATTTCATTATTTGGTATGATTTGTCATTGTTGTAGTTATGGAGATACAATTTGCAAACAGAGTTTATGATTTTATTTTGTAAATTCACATGATTTTTATTTAGTGTTGTAGCTGGTGACTGCTTTAATTTGTTGACACCACTGTGCTGAAGGAGTTGAGAAAATGGCTAACAACCCTTGCTGCTACTGTATATAAGTGAATGTGTTAAAACATTTGTTTGCATTGCCTTGATAAAAGACATACTAACAGGAAACTATTTTTGTCCTCTTCCTTTCTATAATGTTGTTAGTCACATCGTTTTGAGTGTGGACATGACAATTACTCTAGGTTTACTAAGACTTTTATTAGAATGAGTGTCTCATCCACAGAGTACCATGTTATGCTCTCTTAGCTGCTGACTTAAAGCCGACCAACTGAGCCTCTTTAACGGCGTAAAGCAAGGTTTAACAAAGGTAATGTCAAAAAGCGTTAAACTGGAATGAACCATTTGTCTTTTATTACATTTGTCTATGCTTTTATGGTGGTGGAGGTTTTCAAGGCTATTAGATATCACCCTTGGCAGAGATTTGTGTGTGGGTGGATGGTGTGGGGTTAACTGTATGTAGAGGTCTTTCCTCACCCCTGCACATAACAAAATAGGGGTAACCTGACACTGATCGGGTCAATGTCTAGGTAGCCATGTTAGAACAGTGGGACACCTCATCTCAGAACAAAGCCATCACCTCTCCATTAAGGGGAACCAAACCTCTTACTCCGATAGGGTCTTTGCAGCACCATTGTGCGAAGAGATATCAAATTCTAGCCCAAAGCCTGTAGTGGTGGCTGTTTCTTAGCTTTTTGTGGTTGAGTTTGATCGTATCTGGCAGCCCTGTCAAGTCATCTTTGTAAAATACAGTAGGTTTAAGATTAATATCCATCCCTTTCTCTCATGTCCTCTAAATCTTAATCTATTACACAGAACATTGACATTGGAATTTGACTAAGTTAGTGTAGAGTTACTGCTGTACATGGATCATTCTTTCAGTTTGGTAATTTCAGTCTCCTGAACTGTCAGTTGAAGGAAGAACATAAATTGGTAGTATAGTTCAGTGTTGTTCTCTGCCTTAACTGATCTTTAACTGCTACCAGAGCCCCTGTAGATTAATTCTCTGGCATGGTTGTATCGTAGTTGACTAAACCGCAGCTTTCTATCCTCAGTAGGACCTTTGGGTAAAGCCTCTGGCAGTGCTGTGAGGTGGACTGGAGGTCTGAAGAGCGAAGGTCCCCCCCCACTCTTGTTTCCTCCTCTGCCCACCGTTCCCCAGGCAGATAAACACACAGCATAACCCCCTCCTCACTTCGCTTGGTTCTCGGTCTCTGACACCTGCAGTTTAGCTTTGGTGCTAACTCCACCCCGGGGCAGCCAGCTCAAAGGCACCTTGCTGTGCCCAGCCTTCCATTTCCCGGCCTGTCTGCCTACATGGAGTCTGCTCTGCTACAATCATTTCCCTAATAATCCCACCTGTGTTGAGGTCCTTACACTCCATTCTGCCTTTCCCCACATCAGCACTGTGAATCCCCCCCCCCTGACTCCTTCACCCCAATTATTTCCTAGGACCTTAGCTTATAGGGATTCATTCACTCTCTCACTTTCTAATCTCATTCCACAACAACTTTTCCCAGCTGTAGGCAATGCTCGATGTTGTGGAAAATGGATGTGGGTGTATTCTGTTCCTGAGTAGCCATTCGCCATTGTAATTAGTGAGGATGGAGCTATTCATATGCAGTCATGTTTTGACTGATATATTTGTTGGCATACATGTACAACCGTAACATTGAACGCTAAGGGCTTATCGAGGATGAAAAAGTGTGAGGACTATTGAGTATAGCATCCAGCTTTGCTTTGTTTTGATTTGTGTCCCTGGTGGTAGGGCATGGTGCCTGCAAAGCCAGGGGTTGGGGTTTTGTTTCCCACAGGGACCAGCTTGGAAATGTATGCACTCACATGTCACTCAAGATAAGGGTGCCAGCTTAATGACTAAAATGTAAATATATTAAGGATGTATTGATAAGAAAATAATTGGGCAATACCAGTATCCAATATCCATATACTTAACGCAATCAGATGTCAACACTGTTTTGTCATTTCTGTTCCTGTCTTTACTGGCATAAAATAAAAATTCTACAGTGAAATTATAACAATGATACAAGGACATATGGGGATTTCGAAAAAGAAATACAAATTGTTGGAGCTGATCGGTTGCCTAGTCAGATCGGAAGGCAAAACCGGTCGGAAATAGTCTGCCATTTTAGAACTGGTTGATAATCGTCTGACAGTGAATGCTAGCCGATATCCGTTCATCCCTAATTCATACATAATTCTGATACAGGTGTTATTTCAGCGCAGTAGTAATGGGTATAGTGGGGGGAGTGGTGTAATTGTTTAGCTCTGGGAAGGACATTAATGACCAAGCAACTGCTACAGCCGGAGGTCTGTTGTCTTCTGATTCACAAACATAAATCCTCCAACTTTTGGTCTCATCTTCCCCTCTGTAAACAACATGTGGAGGAGGAGGGTAAGATTGTCTCTCTGCAGCCACAGATGAGATTGCCTTTAGCTCAGGCCCTGTTATGATGTACGGTCCCATTTTGGTAATTGAAATTGTTAAGAGATTACTGGACCCCATCTGTGGAAACAACTCCCACGGCACCCCTCGCTAACAAATATAAACACAAACACACGAAACACACTAAACCCTTCGGGTTACCCTCCCCCATCACATACTGCCACTATTGAGAGAAATTAGATCTAGCACACTCCCTGGATCTCCAGCTGTTTTTGTACCTGCCTTTGTTATGTGTGGCTGTCTATTTCAACCTGCTATTTCTTGTGATCTGTGAGCCTGCTAATGCCTGTACCCTCTCCACCTTCCCTGAGTGCACCCACACAACAGGGTCTCCGTGTGGTGTCAGAGCCTGCTGCCCTGGGCCATATGAACTCCTCAGGGTGTCTCTGTTCTCTTGTGTTGCAGCTTGCCCAGCAGCCTTATAATTACCTCCAGTCAGATGTGCTTCTGCAGCACAGGTGGAAGACCCTTTTTAATTACAGGTTTGGAGGCCTGCTCAAAGCCACCTGTGAGTGGAAATGGGGGGCGGGGCCGGGGAAAGAAAAATATGACTGATTGAAAGAGACGAGGGCTAGACAAAGGGATGGTGAGGGAATCGACTTTAGCGCGGGTTGAACACCTGGCTGTCGATTAGAGGTTTGGAACAGAGAAGGACGAGTCCCATTAAACAGGCCATGTGGGCTCTGTCTTCTCCAGCTACGGGCTTCATTTATCTCTCTGGCAGTCTTGGGGGAGTTGGGCCTAAGGGCTCTATGGAACCCAGTTATCCCATGAGGAGTTGTTTCCTCTGGTCCATAAATTGAAGGCCATGGTGGAGCATCCCCTCTGTATGCTGAGGGCAGTGTTGTCTCGGTGTGTCCAGGACGCCTGCACGTGACCAGGTGTGAACTGTGGAGGATTCAACAGGGTTTGGTATAGTCGTGCGAGGGTGACCTCCATACAGCTTCCTCACTCCAGCCCCGTCTCCCCTCCTCCCTTCACCGAAGACAGGCTTTCTCAGGGTGCCCTTGGGAACCATGCCTGGAAATGTCCATTCTCACACAGCTGTGTGTCCACACGTGTACACACACACATTGTCTGACAGATCTGGGCTGAAAGCCACCCAGACAGACAGCCCCTGACACCTGGGAGAGGAGATGCACTGAGACCTCTGGTTCTCCTCATCCTCCTCACAGCTGCATACAGACTCCATTAGACACGCGCCTGCAAGTCCGCCGGACACAGCAGATTCATGATTTATCCCAGACCAGGTGGTGAACCGCAACAGTGGTTGTAGATGCAGGCCATTATAAAACGTAGGGCATTTGCTGAATGGTATATAAATGTATCTATGCAACCTTCATTTACTTGTCTTTAGCTGGGTTAGCATTTTGTTGTCTTGTTCCAGTCTTGATTGCTACAAGGATAACAACATCCCACTACATTTTGCTATGTAATTTGACATTTTGTCACTTAGACATCTAGTGATGAGTTCAGTTGGCTATAATTACTCCCTTGATCATTTCTTGTCACCTGGGCCACCTGTTATGTTCCTGATGTATTGGGATTTGTCCTCTGGCATAGTGCCTACAGCTACTGAGTGAAAATGTAATCAGCAGCCAGCCAGCTGTGGTCCTTTGGGTTAGCCAGCTCGTCTCTGCCTTGGATGGTGCTGGGCACTTTGGTCCGTGCACCTCCAGTGTCCCCGTGTCTGATCAGCCTCATCTCCACCCACCACATCTCGCACCAGACGCCCACCCTTACCATCACGGTCACTTACGACTGTGCCCCACTTTCGAGCGGGACGCTCCGTGACAGCTCCACTGCCTCGGAACGCTCCACTGCCTAGATCACGCTCTGACAGCCACACTGTCCATCCAGGAGAGTCCCGGAGCTATGCGGAGCGAACTTCTACTCTGCCTCGGTGAGTGAAGTGCAGGCACCGCTAGGGGAACCCTGAGGTGTCCAAGGCCTCGTTGGAGTGGTGTATTTCCCCCCAGAAGGCTCACTGTGGTGGTGGTATACACCCTGAATATACACCACATCTCTGTTCTCAGTGTCTCAGCAAATTGACCTTCCCACTCCAGCTGATACAGGTGTACTGCATTGTCTACGTCTGTGGGTGGATGCTAGTGTCTTGTGTATTGTATTGAGCGCAGGTCTCTGGGTTGTTGGTTTCCTGCCCTGCAGTGGAGAGCAGTTTCCTTCCAAGCCCGTGAATTCTCTGCTCTAAAAGCAAGTGCATTGTTATGGCACAGAACTCAGAGGTGGGAGGAAGACAGGGTCATAGTAGGAGGACATTTGTGCCTGTGGTCTTCATTTGCATATGTGGGTGTGTGCGTAGTACACTTTACAGACAGGCAGGCGTGTCTGTACCAGCCATTATAGAGATGGAGGAGTTAACGAAATGAGTAACGTTAGCGGCCACCCAAAAACAACAAACAAAACACGGCAACACAAGTCTTAATGACTGTCAGAAGGATGAGGCATTGGTGCAACAAGGAGAATAGGACACAAAAAGCAAGAAATCCTCTGTTCCAGACATGACATTTTAATGATATCTACCCAGGGAGCATGCTGATTGGCCATGCAGAACAATAGCATTTTACTGGGATTTTATATCTCCCATCTACAGACCTGCTGTGAGCACTTTATGTTCTTTTAGTTGATTACGGTGGATTTCAGTGGGAAAAACACCTCACTGCTAGTGCCTTTTAAATGCACTCCCATGCCATTCACTAACATTGCCTACTCACACTTAACTATACTCTGACAACATTAGAAACTATCCACATGAGCCAAGAGAACAATAGAAGACTCCTTCAGAAGTATGTAAGACAATTTTCCAAATCCTCCATGTTCTCCCAAATGTCATAAATATTCAGAAACAGGATATTTATGTCTGCTAATGAATATTCAATTTGGAATCAACTTTGCAATTTAAATAAGGCATGGGAATCATAACCATGAAGTATTTCGCAGAGACTTAATATCAGCCAAATCAATATGCTGAGCTTCATCTGAAGGACTAATATAATAAGATGCTTTTCTACTGCTTTCCCCAGTCATCCTGTTCACTCCGTTATTGGAAAGTTGCCCAAATAGATTTTAAGTTTTATTTTAATTTATTTAAGTTCTTTTTTGCAATAATGGCCTGACCCAGAAATTCATGAAACAAAAAAGATAAATGACATGATAAGCATTCAATATACAGTAAAATACAGTATATAATATATACAGTTCGTCAAAAATAACACATGAAACAATATCTCAGTGCAAACCATGCAATCTAAGCAGACACATTGTTCATATAGTGAAAAGTTCATGTATGGCATTCAAGTCTGATTATATTCCACTGAAATGGGGAAAGATAAAGCAGTACAGTTCAGAGGCTACCCTTTTCATGTCCAGTACAAACTAATCCTATGTACTTGTGTTGTCATTAACTGTTTTAACTGTAAGTGATGTGAGATGCTGGAGGTATTGGCCAAAATGCCTTAAATATAACACTGTACGTAAAGTCTCTGTATCAGCTGTACATATGAAAGCTCAAGATCAGCAAGACAAAAATATTACTAAAAACACTGAAGTAGACTCATTGGGGGGAAAACTACTACACACAGATGAGACCGACTTCATCTGTATCTTAGACTGTATTTCAGAATCTATTTAGGATGCACTGTTTCAAACATGTCTTTTAAATTTTAAAGAACAATTTGACTAACTCTCCTACATAGTTTTCACGTGATGGAGCACAAACTGTTTTATTGAAACCAAATAGTATGAGTCATCATGAAGGCTCCCCTCTACTATCTAATAAATGCAACACTGACATTGCCCCACATTTGTCTAGACATGATTGGTGTAAAAAGACAAACCTAATTCACAATATTTAGCAAATAATATGTTGGTACAGTCTGTGTGTTGGACTCATTTGACAACTCATTTGCTTTTGCGTTGACAAATATAATTTGAACTATCCCCACAACCTGAAATCTGATATTAAGCTAGTTAACATCTTATAGGAGAGCCAGTGATATTGACTGAAAAAGTTGTGCCGTACTCATGTACACAAAGTTCAGTGTTGGGTCTAGGGAAGAGTAGAGAATAATGTGCCTACAATGAATATCAGAAGTCTAAACAACCTTGATTGAAGCATCTAAAGACATATGGGATCATATTGTTGAAATATCCAAATATCATGACATATTGATGCTAACCTCATTGCTTAACCCTGACCTTGTCTTCAAGCAAAAGAGAAAGTAATAAATGGTAAGTAGTCTTTCACAAAGTATTGCTAATTTATGGATGTCAACAAACACAGGATGGTGCGACTTCATGCGTAGACCCAACAGTTAGTGGTTATTCAATGGCACTTATTCATTGGCACTTATTTCATTGAAATGCAAGATTTGTGGTTGTGACTGTAACATAAATCCCAACAACTAAATATGACCATAATTCCTGTATAACACATATTGCCAGTGCGTGAAATCATTGTGGGCTACCTGCTAATTAGCCGCTAAAAATAGAAATCATTATTTATTATGACTGATATAGATTTTTGTGTTGGTGAACTAAGCGTGGGTTTATATCATGTGAATGTTATTGAGGGAAAAGCAATTGAAAATGCTCACTTTAGTTACTGAAATAAGTGTCCCCCAGGACAGGAAGTTGTCTCCCATTGCCGAGAAACAACTGGGTTATCTTAATCAGATATACGAGAATTTCTAGTTTGTCAATATTGAGATAGAGAATTTGTTTATGAGAGGCCAAACAATTATTACAAATGAAGACAGATTTATTTAAATAAAGACAGGCAAAAGAATAAAACACAGACACCACAAAAACACCACCCCACTACAAGCATCCCTGCCCTTTCCCTAAAGACCCAGCAAATAGAGGTTATAGGAATTGGATACATAAACATTGCACCATTTAAATAACGATGGAAATTCTCAGTTTATTTGAAATCAGCTGGATTACTGCAGGGCGTCATCAAACCCAAACATGACAGCAGTGACATTTGCAGTGCCAATCCTCCATCCAATTTGAACATACAAATGTGCTTTTTACGTTTTCTGTTTTTTATAGTCCGATTGAAGATAGGTTTGAGTTGAGGTTTTTCAGGTTAGCAGAGGGCAACAATATGAATCAGTGCACACTTGGAACTTAGAATGTCACATGGAAGAGGTATTGAGGAATATCTGATGGTGCTTAGCCTTGGAGTAATGTAGTGCATGTACATCATTTGAGAATTACTCAGACTTCCTTCCCTTTAATGTGCAGACAGTTCATTTCTGCTGTTCCCCCATCAACTCAGCTAGTTTGTAATTAGCATCATTAATGTTAAGGTGGCCAATTGCTGCTGGTTCTATCAGCTGAGTTCTCTTTCATTTTCAGCACCATTAATGTGGAGACACTCATGCTGGCATCTACTTGATTTGTTGGGAACAGTGTAGAAGTGAACACACTTGCTGGTGAGCATCTGTCCAAGCTCAGATCTGCATGGGAACTGGCATACATAATATTTCAGAGGGAGTGAGATAGAACTAAGAAAGAAGAGTGCACAGGGATAGTTGGATAAAAAGAGATTAATGACACGGGAGAGAATCATTTTTACTGGGAGACATTCAACCTGTCCAACACTCGTTTTGTCAGTGTTGTATATTGCTTAGTAGTGTTTATACCCCTTTCCATATGCCTGACTTTATTCCTACCTGCCACATACAGTCTTGTGAACAAAGTAGGACACCCCGTGACAACCATTGTCTTTTCCAACATATTTATGTATGTGGACATATGATATTCATTTGAACAATTCTGAGGGATGGAGGTAGTGCAACAACAACAATAAAACAGAAGTAATGTCGTGTACAAACAATCTGTATAATGTAATTAATTGAAATGCAGTTTTCTTGTGAGGACAAAATTAAGACACCCTTACATTTACTACAGAAAATACCAAAAATTCAGATGTACCACATTAGGTTCAAATGATTAGAACTTGGTTAGAGCGAATTTTGGAGGAGTCTGTATTATTTAAACCTCAGATATTTAGCTTGATTGTTGGAGTGGTATTGTTATATCAAGATCAAAAGAGCTCTCTAAGGACTTCAAAAAGTAGGTTGTAAGATGCTTGTGAGTCTGGGAAGGGATTTAAAAAAATCTCTGAACAATTAGATATCAACCATTCCACAGTCCAGAAAATAATTTACAAGTGGGGAACATTTAAAATGATAGCCAGGTCAGGCCATCCTAGCAAGGTCAGCCCAAGAGCAGACACCAAGATGCTTAAAGAACTCTCAAACAATCCTAAAATGTTATCAGAGGACCTACAGGTAGCCCTTGTCACAGTTGATGTCGAAGTACGTGCATCTGCCATCAGAAAGAGACTGCACAAATGAGATTTTCATGGGAGGTGTGCAATGGGGGAACTCCTTGCTGTGAAAAAAAATTATCAGAGCAAGACTAAAGTTTGCAAAAAGAAGACCTAGACAAAGAACAGGACTTCTGGAACAATGTGCTTTGGACCAGATGAATAATTTTTTTTGTTATTTGGGCAAAGTAACAGAAGACATGTTTGGCACACACCAAAGGTAGCATTTGAGCGCAAGAACCTCATAGTTTTAGTCTGCTTTGCTGCAGCAGGGCCTGGTCAGCTCACCGTCATATAATCTACTATGAATTCTTTATTGTATCAGAGGGTGCTTGAGGAAAATGTGAAACCATCCGTCCAAAAATTGAAGCTGTAGCAGATGTGGCCCATGCAAAATGACAATGACCCAAAACTCTACAGTAAATCCTCCAAAGAATGTCTCAAAAGAAAGATATTAAGAGTTCTGGACTGGCCAAGTCAAAGCCTGGATCGTAATCCTATTGAGATTCTGTGGGGTTATTTGAAACAGACTGTGCATGCAAGTAATTAATCAAACATCACACAGCTGAAAAGAGTCTGCATGGAGGAGTGGGGAGAACTTTCTCTCAGTTGATGTTGTAGACTCGAACACAGTTATAGGAAACCTCTAAATGAGGTTATTTCAGGGGGCAATAACAGTTATTAGTGTGTATGGTGTCCGTACTTTCCCCTCAGCAGGAATTGGTAGCTTTGTTAATTTTGTTGTTAAATAAATGATAACAGTAACATATTAATTGTTTTTCGTTACATCACCTTTATCAGCTATTGTTTGAAGGAAGATTGAAGTTTGATATGTCTATATTTCTTTAAAAAATCACGAAATGTTTCATGGTGTGTCCTCATTTTTTCACATGAATTTACACCAATCAGCTATAACATGTGAATAACAATATTAGGCAGCAGGAGAACATTCTATCTATAAAGTTGATGTGTTAGAATCAGGACAAATGGGCAAGCCTAAGGATCTGAGCGACTTCGACAAGGGTCAAATTGTGATAGCTAGATGACTGGGTGAGAGCATCTCTAGAACTGAAGCCCTTGTGGGGTGTTCCCTGGTCAGAACCGATCAAATGTGGTCCAAGGAAGGAAAAGCGGTGAACCGGCGACAGCCAAGGCTCATCGATGCATGTGGGGAGCAAAGGCTGACCCGTGTGGTCCAAACCAACAGACGAGCTACAGTCGCTCAAAGTACTGAAAAGGTTAATGCTGATACTGATACTGAAAGTTGCCAGAACACACAGTGCATCGCAGTTTGTTGCATATGGGACTGGGTAGTCGTAGACCAGTCAGAGTGTCCATGCTGACGCTTGTCCACTGCCAAAAGTGCTTGCAATGTGCTTGTGAGCATCAGATATGGACCACGGAGCAAAGGAAGGTGGCCTGGTCTGATGAATCACGCTTTCTTCACCTGTAGAACACATGGCACCAGGATGCACTATGGGAAGAAGGCAAACCGGCAGAAACAGTGTGATCTTTTGGGCAATGTTCTGCTGGGAACCTTGGATCCTGCCATTTATGTGTATGTTACTTTGACACGTACCACCTCCCTGAGAATTGTTACAGACCATGTGCACCCTTCCATGGCAACAATATTCCCTGATGACATTGACCTCTTTCAGCAGGATAATGCACCCTGCCATAAAACAAAAATGGTTCAGGAATGGTTTAAGGAACACAACAACGAGTTCCAGGTGTTGATTTGGCCTCCAAATTCCCCAGATCTCAATACAATCGAGCATCTGTGGGATGAGTTGGACAAACAGGTCCGATCCATGGAGGCCCCACCTTGCAACTTACAGGACTTAAATGATCTGCTGCTAACCCATTGGTGCCAGATACCACAGCACACCTTCAGAGGTCTAGTGGAGTCCATGCCTCGACTGAGCAGGACGGTTTTTGCAGCAAAAGGGGGAAATAAACAATATTAGCAGGTGTTCTGGCTGATGGGTACACACACACACACACACACACACACACACACACACACACATACACACGGCCAGATGTGTTAATGAGAATAGAGGCTTTCTTCTGGCAAGTCATTCATTCCAGACAGTCTCATTTCATATTAATATATGACAAAGGGAGGTTGTCAAGTGTGTCACAGGAATTCATGCATGGCCACTTATGAAGGATGAGACAATTCTATAGTGTATTTAAAAAATCAATTGGAAGATCCTTTTATTTGAATTGGGTCATAAGAATTTCTAGGGGTTGCAAAGCGTTGATGTTTAGATAATATATTTACGGTTACCTCAATTAAAGCTTTCAAACATTATCTGAATATAAGATCAAACCGATAAATAACGTTGCCTTTTTTTCTCTGTAGCCTTTCTTTGGTCATCTATACCAAGAATTCCTGTAATTCTGTAGGGAATTGTAGCTTTTCTATGGTTGTTAGCTTGTTTGCAGTTGCAATGGGCTGACATGTGAGGATGTGAATTTGAGTTGAATCATGGTCTCTCTGTGGTTGAATCAAACTCAGTACTCCCAGTCCCAGCTGGAGCTAAACTTCCCAGTGGATCCAGGCTGCAGCCTGCAGCACCAGGTTAACCATGGGGGGAGGGGTAACAGCTGCTCTAAGACAGTCTTCTCTTATAAATACCCAGTCTCTCTTTTTTCTCTTTATTACAAGAAGCAGTAATGAATTAAAACAGGCTGCATTTGGCTGATTAAATGTTATTCTGTGTGAGCACAGCTGCTGGGAAGTCTTCACGTCACGTTATTCCTCTGAAATGAAATGTCTGTATCATGAATCTATTGGATTGGTTCGGTCTCCGTTGTGCTCACATTTTCAGGAGGACACATCCCCAGAATCCCCTCAGAGGCAGCTTGGACACCACTTTCTTCAGATGTCTGCTCTTAGTGGTGGTTTTGTTGTTTGATGTGTACAACCCTGTTTACAAAAAGGTTGGGTCACTGTGTAAAATTTTAAGGAAAACAGAATGCAATGATATGCAAATTAATGAAACCCTATATTCAATAAAAACGTATTCAAAGACAACGTATCAAATATTGAAACTGAGATATGTTATTGTTTCTTGAAAAATGTATGCCCTCTTTGAATTTGATTCCAGAAACATGTTTAAAAAAGCTGGGACGGGGCAACAAATTACTGGAAAAGTTGTGTAATGCTCAGAAAACTTAGTGGTTTCGCGACTAATTAGGTTAACTATCAACAGGTCAGTAACATGATTGGGTGTAGAACGAGTATCCCAAAGAGGATGAGTCTTTGAGAATATAAGATGTGGAAGGGTTCACACCTTTGTGGAAGACTGCACAGGCAAAATAGTGCAACACTTTAAAAATAACGTTGAAATCTCTGTATGCAAAGGACAAGGCCGAAAACCAGTATGGGCTGGCTGTGATATTTGGCCTCTCAGCACTGCATAAAGAACAGTCATGATTCTGTAGTGGAAATCACTGGATGGGCACAGGAACACTTCTGAAAACCATCGTGTGTGAACACAGTAAGTCACTGCATCCACAAATGCAACTCTACCATGCAAGGAAAAATTCACTCATATAAACAATATTCTGAAATTCTACCACTTTCTCTAGGCCCAAGTTTATTCAAGATGGACTGAGGAAAACTGTGAAGACTTTTTGTGAATCATGGATGACGTGTCCTACAAGTTAAAGAGGAGAGGAATCATCTGGCTTTTTATCAGATATGGCACACATACATGATATTACACATTATTTTGGGGGTCCTGTTTGCAGCTCTTCAGCGACACTTACCACCTGTGGCCAAAAATCCTGGAATGCATCTTTAAAGCTAAAATAATTAATAAGGTTCACACTGTTTACTGTTAGGATTTAGATGGAAATGCTATGAAATGTACTGCATGCAGGAATGTAGAGAATTCTAAAATGTTAACCAATCTTTTGACTTCACTATACTTGATAGCATAGAAATGTCTGTTTTATTTTATTTACCATGGAAATCTACCTATCCATCTAAGCCCATAGTCAATTTCCATGACTGTTCAGGGAGTAAACATACTTTATTTTCCACCTCCTCACACTGCATTCTGGGAGCAGGGTGAGCAGGGAAAATATAGGTGGGTGGGTAAAGGGGATGGGGGTTATCATGTTTCTGTAGATACCATGTGCCTGGGGCTGTTTGAGCCAGGTTTCTCTCTGCTCTCCCTACAGACAGGATCTATGCTCCTTCCCACATCTGTCTACCTGTCATTCTATTGGCACGGAGTTCTGGATCACCTGGAATGGAGCTGATAGCCAAATGTTTATAAGCACAACAGCTTAATTTCAGCTGGAAGCTTCTTTCTTTATATCCATTTTCTTGATTGTGACTATGTTTCATTACAATAACTCCTAGTGGATTTGGGACAGCAGATGTTGAGATGTGTTTTATGTGTTTCAGCTCTGATCGACTCAAGGAATAGGGCCCTAATTTTTGGTTTCAAGTCTATATTATTCTGTAGGTTGTCTCTATGTATTTATTCTGTGAACTATATCAACAGTATTTCATGCTGACATGACCTCATATAAGCTAGCTAGCTAAGCACAACACAGCAGTAATTCCATAATTACCTGATTCTGTGGGTTTACACGTGTCTCTCATAGTTAGATGTTGTGGCTATCGCATCAGTAATTTTAGTTTCACAAGCTGCTGTCTTTTCCCTCCCACCTCAACATAGTCCTCAATTCCAAATGTAACAATTTTCGGAACTGACCCGGATGCCATGAAAGCTAGCTCTGAATTATGTACGAAATGACGACCTAACGTTGACTGATTGGCGTTAAGTCTAGTTTGAGTCGAGTATTTTTGTGCTGTTCCTCCCACCCCATCCAGTGAATGCGTGTTGAGAACATGGAACGTAATAATGTCTGTGAGCATGGGGCAGCGTGAGCAGGAAGGGTTTGGGAAAACCTTAAGTCTCTCAAGCAATACATCTTAAGTACAAGTTAAGTCACAAGTCATTGGCATCAAGTTAAAGTCGAGTTGCTATTGTTCTCTCTTTTTACCAAGTCAGGTCTCAAGTTGCAAAATATGTGACTTGAGTCACATTCTAGTCCAATTCATGTGACTTGAGTCATATTCTTGTCCAATTCATGTGTCTTGAGTCATACTCTTGTCCAATTCATGTGACTTGAGTCATACTCTGGTCCAATTCATGTGTCTTGAGTTGTACTCTTGTCCAATTCATGTGACTTGAGTCGTACTCTAGTCCAATTCATGTGACTTGAGTCATACTGTAGTCCACTTCATGTGACTTGAGTCATACTCTTGTCCAATGAATGTGACTTGAGTCGTACTCTAGTCCAATTCATGTGTCTTGAGTTGTACTCTAGTCCAATTCATGTGACTTGAGTCCACATCTCTGCTAACATCATTGAACTTGGTGCTAAATTACAAATAGAACTAAGGTTCTATATGTAATCCAATCACACAATACTAGGTTGCAGGCACGTGCACTGGGAGGGATCAACCTGAGCAGTGCACATGCCCTTTTTGCCCCTGGTGACCTTTTTGGTGGTTCAGCTGACACGCGTCATTCGCTTTGTGGGGCATGCATCACCCGGCGTCCGTTCCTTTTGCTGCATAATTCCGGGGGGACCTTGTTTTAGTTTCGGCACATGCCCCTCAAAAGGTGTGTGCATATCCCTGTGGGGTTGTTAATAGAAATACATTTGGGTGGGGCAATGTACTTACTGAATCATGAAATTCTTTATAAAATAGATCCGAGATCTTAGACTTGAAACATGAACAAAAGTCTCTTCTAGGTGAGAGCTTCATGGTCCTCTGCAGAGAATGAGCAATTGTGTGGGTGTGGTGAAATCTGTTTTATAGGTAGAAGGTATGCTCTTTCCCTGTATGAGTGTTTTCCCCTTTTTTCTTATGGTACTTATGGTTTCTAGTTTCAAATTGCTCTATGTGTTTTTAGTAGTCTGGTAGGAATCTTTTAAGTTACGTATGTTTGGCTTGGGTTGTCCTTGGTACTGATAGGACGGATGATAAAAGTTGTCTCTGTAGTGGTGATATGATTGCAGTCTGTGCCTACATTCTAGCTAAAGTGATGTGTGCTTGAAGGGGTATGAGTGGGTCCAGACTCAGGGGATCATCAGGGAGTGGGGCTACTCTGATCAGCCTGGCTTCCCAGAGGTCCCAGGGATCGTGAGAAAGACGGCTTGAATTGAGCTCATCTGTCTAGAGTACAGGCTGCATTGATTTCAGATGTTTCTGTCGGGGATTTACCTTTGTGCTAATTAGCCATGATACAATTTTCCAGCTCTGTAGTCTTGCTGCTATCTGAGTTGACTGTGTATAAGCCAGGACGAGTTGAGGGGGAGGCTGTTGTGTTGCCACCCAGCCCCCTAAATTGCCTTTTTTCCCCTCCATGTTGAAAGCATGTGGAGGTATTCTGTGGTGGTCAAATTGCCTGTTACGGCACGGCTAAATGAAGGTTGTTAGTTTTTTAGCAGGCGGATCGATGTGTCAGTCTGTGTGGATGTGTGGGAACATGATGGCTTGGTATTAACTCTAGTGTGTGGGCAGTATGTCAGTGTTGTCAGCTGTTAAATGGCCCTCTCAAAAGCATCTACAGTATGTCACAGTCCCTCCCCGGTACCATGAGCATTGTTGGCATGTCATACCAGTTTGGGGCTGCATGCATGGGGTCAAATAAACACAAAAGGACACGATATATCCTCCCACCTTCAAAGCCCATGACCTCTGTGGTTTTAAAGAACAACCAGCTTAATATAATTACTGACAATATGTTAATTGTTCCACATTGTTTTACTTTGCAATCATTTTAACATGGGTATAAATGTTACTAGGGTGGAAAACAAACACGGTCACGTCAAACCATTACAGACAAGTACAAAATGCAGATGTTAAGAGGATCTGGCAGACAAACATTGGAAGATAGATAACAGGTACAGTAGGTCATTGTCTGTGTTTTTAGTAATGGAAATTGAAGTTGCATCCTTAACATTCATCGTTAAGCAGCGGCTAAATTCTTTACTAGCATCCCCCCTCGTCAAAATTGCTCCTGTGCTTGCCTTGCTTCCTGTTAAGGACTCCTGCTAAATCTAGGGCAGATTTTAAGGTTTTATTGCTTACCAACCAAGCACTACAGTCTTGATCACTCTCTGATTGGATCCTGCTAGATGTGCCTAGATGCATGCTATGGTCACTTGATGTAGGCTTTATGTTTCTTAGGATCTCTGAAGGACGTAATAGACCTCACAGATTTTCTGGCACTCTCTCATGTTTTCCAAAAGAAGCTGCTTCACATCATGTCATCATGTCATGCTTTTCACTACAATGAACCTCAGTTGGTTGACTTCCTGACAAGATCTTTTAGTCCTCTGTTGCGGGCCAAGGGGATACAGTGCCCACCATAAATATTTGGACTACACATGGCCCAAAATGCTCCATGTTCCATGGATTTTAGTGTTCCGTAATTTTTTGAGGTCAGAACAGCTCCCTACAAATTGTTTATGGTCTATTTTTGTCCACTTTATAGTTTCCAGACCAGGTTTACGTATATGACTGTCCCAGTACTCTGAGTATTAAATATTAACTGGGTCTGCCCATATGACTATTTTGAAATACTTTCATTAACTGCATTGTGGAAACGTAATTTAATAGATGTAATATTTGTTATTGTACTTAATTTGTTTGTAGAACAATGCAGGAACAATTCATCCTTATGTAACAAAATACTGTATGATATTTTACATTGAAAACAACTGATTTATCTTTTATATTATTTAGTACATTTGAGAAGCTTTAAGTGCAAGCTTTGTTTGAGCAATGTTGCTCAGGTGAAACAATGTATGTAGGTGTCCTTCAACTAAGAAATCCATGCACTGAGTTTTGTGGTGGCATGGATGTCACCATACAGAGAAAGGGATCCAGTAAGCACATGGCATGTTTTGCTGCAGTTTAGTTTTCAGCAGTTCAACTGCAACCATCTCTTGATTGCATCTAGACAGTTTGTCAGTCGGGTTGTTACCGTCTCGGTATCCCCTTTAATCCTTCACATCCTGTGCACCATCTTCAAATCTGACTGCTTTTGCTGCCTTACAATTACATCTAAAAATAGAATACATTAGATGTTATCTCCTTACAAATTTAAACAGCCTACTCTAGATTTCCAAAGTGAAAATGTATGTTATACGTTGCCTTCGAATAGTATTCAGAACCTTTCACTTGCCCCACATTTCTCTTATTTTTGCTCTTATTTTTTTTATTATGTACATTTTCTTGAAGGACAATGGTATTTTGCTTAGTTCATCCTTCCCCCAGAAATAGTTTTCAGATCATTTTGTGGTCAGTGGAGGAGGAATATCTGAGGTCCCTTGATTTCATAGCTTGGCTTTTGCTCCAACATGCACTGTGAAATGTGTGTGTATTTCTCATGTCCAATCCCTTTCAATTAAGTTGGACATAGGTGGAATTCTGTCTACAGCTGCATGAAGATGTTTTGATCAGGGGTTGCAGGTAATGGTTGAGCATGTGGTGGCCTTCAACAGTCTTTAGCTAAACGAAATGTGGAGGGGAAGGAAATGGGAAGTGGGAATCTATTTTTACATCTTGTCAACTCAGGAATTTGTTCTAGCAACATTTTGTTTACAGGTCAGAAGCTCTAACTGCTATTATATCTGCCCGGATGAATGTATAGGAAATGTATGGAAAACATAAGTGGCAGTGTTGGATATGTAGTAGACAAGAGTCCGATATTCTTGTCTGCCAGTCATATTGCAATGAAACCAGCTGAGGATACTGCCAGAAAATCCAAGCAAGTTGTAGATCTACTGATTAGAATTGAATAATTTACTCTGTTAAAGGCTGCTTTCATGTCCACATGTAAAACATCAGTGTTTCCATCAATCACGTTAACCAGCTTACATCCATTGGTTTTACCAGTAGTTGTTTAAATATATTGTCAATGTTATTTAAATTACAATGTTGTTAGAACAATAGTTTTTCCTAACTAGGCTCAATGTAACTTTGGAATGATCACTGGGGAAAGCTAATTTTACCACCAAGACCAGGCAGCTTTTCTCTAAACCCCTCCATCCTCCTGTGTTGCTATGAAATATTCATACCAGGTTTATGTGGATGTAAATGTGTGCAGAGAAAGCCAGTGAATAGCCCATATTATAGAAAAACAAAACACATCAACTTGTCTCCTGTTGCTCATAAGGCAGACAATATATTCACTAAAGGATTCTGCAGAATTTTCCCAAATGTGGGGAGATTTAGACTCTCCCATGTGTGTTTGTCTTCATGCATACCTTAATAGGATTCAATGTGATTCTTAACGTTTTCCTATCTGTTATGGGTGACAAACTACCAATCTGGGCTTATGTTCTGACTAGCAAAAGTAGCCTGTGCTGGGCTGCAAATACGGCCCTAATTGGGGGAGGGGGATCTACTTCTCAGTCCACGTCCTTCAGCGTTTTGAGAACCCAGTCTGTGGTACGATACTACTGCAGCACATCTGCATCTTTCTTTCTTCCTTCCTTCCTTTTCCGTTCTGCATTGTTCCCCTTCTCCTAAGTTGGTGGTACCCTGAATCTTGATGAACACAGGAAGATGTCCTCAATACGTCCTGTGGATGTCATGACTCACCAACAACAGCAATCCTGCTGAAAAGTCCATTGAGTGGTTTCCTGTGGGTCCAGTATCTCTGAGAGGGAAGTGATGATGATCGGTTCTACACACCGACGTGTCTCAGGACACACAACGGTTGCACAGATATTGGCATTGTATCTCTCCCCCAGGGAACGGCACATTGGAAGTACCTAGTGTTGTGCCAAACATTGGGGTGATGTCTGCTCCGTCCTCCTGCTGGTTTATTCCTAATCCTGGAGACAGGAAGTAGAAAAATCTTTCAGAGAACCACACTGAAAGGTCAGCAGAGGTCCCAGCCCCCGGGGACAAAGCCACTGTGTTTGATTGATTTAGCTATAATCACACAACCTGTTCCTGTCTCCTTGCTGTCATAGCTACGGTTCTAACAGTAAGGTGATCTGAGGCAGCCTGCTCTCCTGGGGGTTGCTGCATCATTCGGAGTTGGGAAGTTGTTGCTGAATAACAGGTTGAAACAAAAGAATACATTCTAACACAGATGCAAAGTGAGAAATAACACGGTAGGGTGTGCTTTTGAAGTCTTTAGGTGCAGTTGTTTCAGCCCCAAGTTTGCCCGGTTTAGGAAGGCAATGAGATGGGTAGCCAATGAGAGCTGGGGCAGTCTGAAGGATGTTGGATCAGAGCAGAACGACCCACCACCGGGGGCCTGTAGAGCTGGTATGCTGCAGTCTGCTAGCTTTTAAATATACCTCTCCCCAATTACTGATTCCCCATTCAAAAATAAAATAATATATATGACAATAATGAAGGTATGAGGGGGAGTGACAAGTCAGTAATTGTTACTCGGCGCATGTTTCCTGTAGCCATGTTGACAAACAGGACAGTAGTAAAGCCAGGCATTAGGTTCTACACCAATTTTGCCTCTGGGTGACTGACATCATGCCAGAGAGACAGTATTCATTATTGATGTGTGTTACTTCACCAGGCGGTATGAATAATTTACAGGGACAGGGTGTGGAAAGTACAGAGAGCAGGGGGGCCGGGCCCGATGACTGGGTCCTGCGGTAGGACACATTACTGTCAATGTAAAACAAAATGTGTTCTCAATGTCTCGCCTGGCTTTTTCCAGGTTTGACACACGTCAGAATGGGTGGGCCAGGGATTGGATGACTAGATATTTAACAGGTGTTGTGCATTGACAGCATGCATGTGTGAGTGTTATTATGATGTCGTTAGTAAGTCCCACACAGTGAGCAAGTGTCTGGTCTACAGTGGGTTTAGAATAGTGAAATCTGACAGTTTGACAGTTGAACATCCCACTCAGTTAAGTAAGAAGATTAGAGGGAACGTTGTCCTTCCTTTGATTGCCTATAGCCCAATCACAACTGCCCTCCATCCTTTCAATAACCCCCATACTAACCCCTTACACCCCAACTGCCTTACAGGATTTATAGTAATAAACCTCAATTAACAGCTCATCTGCTTCAATGTGTACTGCCATGTAAGCCTTTAGAGTCCTACCAGTTGGTTGAAGAACAAAAAGTATCCAACTTTTCTATTATTGTGCTTGACCAGAGACACTTTTTATTCTCTACCTGGCCAGTGAACACTGAGAGGCTTGATGCAATGCTGAAAGAATGGATAACTATTAGAGTGTGGTTTTATATTGTCTAGTTTAGTCAGCCCTGTCAGCCACTTGAATTCTGTCACGACTGGCAGGACTATCAGACTGCAGTCTCCCATCTCAGTCGACAGGGAGGGAATTTATCTCCATACAACGCCCTCATCCTTCAAACCTGTCCCCAAAAACGCTCATCAGCACATCCCGAGATTGCACCTCTTTCCTTCCGTCTGTCCCGGCGTCCCCATCGCTTAGGCCATGCCCCCAGTGGCTCCTCCTGTGAAGGTCGTGTGAAGATTAACGAGGAGATCCACCCAGGGAAATGTGTCCTAGCCCCTATGTTCCTGCACACCCCCTCTTCACCGGTCACCTTCACTAATGACCATACTGTTGTTATCTGCCAAACAACCTGGACAGCACCCCCACCCTCCCTCCTACGCCGGGGCCCCCGATCTAACATTCCTATTCCTTTCTTCAAGCCACCATTCCCCTTCCTTCTCCACTTTCCTCCTTTTCTGCCTTGGGTTTGGTCTCTACCCAAAATGGCTTATAAATCAGCCACAACTCTCCTTTGGATTCCACATAAAAGATGTCGCCCTGTGCTTTATCAGGACATAATGCTTTTGGCACCCAGGGGCGCTCTGCTGCTGTCTGCGTTTGGGCTGGGAGAGGATGGGGATGAGGTGCCGTATATTCGGGGTGGAATTGCATTCTCTATTGTTCTGGTTCATGTCCACAGCCCACATTTGGTCAAACTTTCTATTGCCTGATGTCTCACACAAACACACATGCTGTGGAAAACGTCAAACCTCGCACAAAGAGAACAACAACAACAAACACATGGAAACCGTCAAATCCCGCACAAAGAGAACAACAACAACAAACACGTGCAAACTGTCAAACCCCGCCCAAAGAGAACAACAACAGGAACGTCAATGCTGTGAGTTGTGCAGGCAAGTTGTGTCATTAGTGAGTTGTGAGTCGACATCACACAGTTATCATGTTTGAATTCTCCCATCTGCTCCACCTCCTTTCAGCCCATTGTCATTATCTAGGGTTCCCGTTGATAACAGGCTTCGCTTTAAAGGCTGAATAAATTATTCAGTAATTAAGAGGTTTATTTGCTTGGTTTATTTGGGACACAAATCCAGCCGCCTTCCCAGTAGATTGCATACATTCATAAATGACTACAGCCTTCTACTGACACCCCTGGTGCAGCGGGATATAAAAATGTAAAACAGATACAAATATTGGCCTCATTGAGCTCCCCATTCCTACTCTCTACTTTTCCCTATGTGCAATGCAGCAGAATTTGGCAAGAATTATCAGTGAGATTTTTTTCCCGTTGCTTTATCCTCTCTCCCTGTGATCAGCAGTGACAGTGATAGCTGAGCTAGGGTTAGCCCCTGGGCGGTGGCTTCCCCCTGTGAGGAACGGGGCAGGGGGCTTAACCCCTGTGGCAGAGCGTGCTCCTCGGCCTGCCTTGCCTGCCTGCTGTCATGCTCTGGGCTTGGTGGGAGGGGGGGGTTGTTCTTCTGCTGTGTTATGTAACCCGTCTGAGCAGTCGGTGACGTGACGCACGGGGAGGTGTTCGGATCGCCATGCCTCTCTGCCTCCTCTGGGGCTAAGGAGAGGCAGACTGGGTTATTACGCACACGCGAACAAATAAACGCACGCACACCCATACGCGCCCGCACGGAATTGTGGATGTGCGATAAATACAGTATACGCGTAGGACAGCCATTACAAACTTTGCTTTTTTGTTTTTCCATGGAATGATGCTAGAAATGAAATGAAGCGGCCAGAAACCCTCCTCAGCTCAGACACAGAGCAAACATCTGAGACCATGACTGCGTCTGCTCTGGTACCGTACACTGCTCCACCAGTAATGGGCCTATTAGTCATGTACAAACAGACTGTGAGTGATTACCAGCAATTAAACAGTATAGACCACTCTGGAAGAGAAGGAGAGGAAATGGGAGTTGGGGGAGGGGAGGGCTGTGGTGTGTCCCAGAATAGTTCTAATTGGTCAGTTGAGGAAGGTTAATTACATAATTAAGACAGAACAAACGGACAGCACATTGTACTATTTTCCAGGCTTCCTATACATCATCTAAATACCACACATGTATTCATGAAGGCACTATGCTGCTAGTCTGTTACTGGGAGTGGAGTTGGTGAAGAACCTTATCATCAGCGCAGTATGGAGTATCCCTCAACCTGATAGGCTCGGAGAATTTATCTATAACATGCATAAAACACACGTTATGCATGGCAACTACGTGTGCACACCTGCCACTGTTTGGGGGTGAAATAAAGACTCTTAAGGTCATGGAGTTTCCATACTGACTTCATTATCTGAAAATATTTTCTCCTTCAGAAAAGTCCCAGTTAACCATATGAACTCAAAAATGATTTTAGTGGCTGATATCATCATCAGTTGCTATATATTGTAGTTTTTATGTCAATTTAGAAAGTCATTACCCAATTTCCAATCAAAGATCTTTAACCCCTAATACATTTAGCCTTGAATCTAAAATGTGTTTTCTCTAAAAAAGTGTCCCAATGGCAATGGAAATGTTCTGTCTCGTATCTCATACCAAGGCAATGACTGAGAGATGGAGAGGTGTGATAAACACCATGATAATAATAATAATGGTGATTTCCTTTGTTGATGTTGGCACCACTCTAGAGCCTCCTGTTTGTTTCCCATTTCACAGGACTCATTTGGTTTAATGGCCAACATTAAAACAACCCTCCTGTGCTTTCCCTCTTCCTCTGCCTCACTCTCCCCTCTCCCCTCTCACCACTCTCGCCATCTCTCTAATGTGCTAATACTGAATGGGGATAATAGAAGTGCTTGTTGGAGTGTATAAAAGCCCCATTTAAAGGTAAGGGGGTAATTGACTGGTAGAGATTAGAGAGTAATTTGTCTCAGTCACACTATTTACCCCTTAAATAATCATAATTATGATAATGCACATGGTTACTTCCTGTGTTATTTTTTTAATATCATTTCTACTAAGTATCTCACGTGTCTTACTATATGTTGCGAGTGCTATGCAGGCCAAACAATTTCACTGCTATCCCAATGGCTTTGATGATCAGAAATGTCTACCTTAATGCAGGAAATAGGCAAAAAGCTGTGCTGTTTTGGCTCAAAGTGGTCCATGCACAACGGTTTGATAGCAGTCAGGATCCTGCTGAACAAGTTTACTTTTGTATCAGAGCTGACCAAGTGTGAATTGTTGAATTAAGGTCAATCGGTTTATAACTATATAATCCCCCAACAAATAGGTCCTTGGTGTGTGAGACTCTCAGCTAGCCCATGGAGGCAAATGGTCTGGCAGTATGATTCACTCTTGCCTCTGGAGGAAAGCTGCTACTAAGTCTAATTGAATCCTCCGTCTCTGTCTCCTCTCCCTCATCATTCGCTTTTCTTCCTCTTTATCGCTCTCTGTGTTTTGCTGAGCCTGCGTTATACTGTACCCAGAGCCACAGTCTCGCCATGGGAGCCACGAAAATGGCCCAGCTTTGTCACAAATGGAACAGCAGAGAACACATTTGAGAACATCATGGTCTACTGAGGAAGCAGCAAATTGAATTTTCAGAAAAAAAACAAGTGCTTTGTGGGAAACTGTGGATCAGAATTTCCTGGGCTTCAATCTGTCAGACACATGGTCCAAGCTCAAGCAAGAAAAATAATAATGAAATTCCCTAAAATGAAATTCACTGAAACCCATACAACTATTATTCCAACCAATGATTTATTCTGAACCTGGAAATATTTCATGATAGACTGACATTTAAATGTTGTTTTAGAAAAGAAGTAACCACACCAATATGAATGAATTTCCCATAAATGTATGTTCAATTACATTATATTTAGTTTTTATTGGTGTTGCAAATGACAGATCATAGTCTTCTCTGAGGTGTCTACTAGAAAGTTTTATCTACCTTTCTTGCCTGTCAAATTCATCATAACACATGTTATGAAAATGGAATTTTACAATTTGCAACTTGTCTTGTACTACTCCAATTCAAATCTGTGCAGATGCAGCGTGTTTTAATATTTGAAGGTCTTGATCCCTGTCAGTCAAAAATACATTTTGGAAGTAATTCCAACATAAAATGTGTTTTTTATTACATTAAAAAAAATCTGTCATGCATAAATTAAATCATGCTACATTTTCTTTCAACCATGGTATTAATTTGGGGGGCTAATAAGTTCTGTAGGGCCGACGTTGTCACCCAGTCCCCCCTGTGCCGCCGGGTTTGGCTCGGGCCCAAAGAAGGCGCTGGTATTTCTAGATGTTGTTTATGTCTGGTTTCTTCTTTGAAAGGTAAACTTTTAACTTACATTTGTGGATGCAGCAATGCACTTTGTTCACAGACAATGTTTTTCAGAAGGGTTCCTGAGCCCATCCAGTGATTTCCACTACAGAATCAGGTCTGTTTTAAAGGCAGCACCGCCTGAGGGCCCAAACATCATGGCCATCCAATATTGGTTTTCGCCCTTGCCCTTACGTATAGAGATTATTCCAGATTCTCTGAATCTTTTAATGATTTGGTGTACCGTAGATTAGGAGATCCCCAAACTCTTTGCAATTTTACATTGTGATATGTTATTCTTGAATTGTGGCACTATTTGTGTGCACAGTCTTCCACAGAGTGGTGAACCCCTCCCCATCTTCTCTGGAATAATCCTTTTAATACCCAATAAGATTATTGACCTGTTGCCAGTTGACCTAATTAGTTGTGATATTCCACCAGGTTTAACATTTTTGCATTATACAGCATTCCCAGGGGTGCCTCTTTCCCAGCTATTTTGATATTCCCAGCTTTTTTGACAATATTTTTGATACTAACATACATTGTTGTTTGTAAATGGACACATTGATAGAGATGAGGGTAAAGTATAAAAAAATGCTGTATTTTCCTAGCATTCTGCATTAAGAATAACATTTTGTGGCCAATATAAATTAGTCATGAATTATGTATTGTGTCGTTTTGGAGTTACTTCTACTGTATGAAAATAATTGGTGAGTAGAAAATGTACACAGGCACAAATACTGTATACCATGAAGACTGCCCACCTCTTAACAATACAGTAACATTGGGAGGTGAGAATTTCATAGAAGTTTGATATGTATACCTATGTTACTTTGTACAATAGAATTGTTCATGATTCATTCAAGATTATCCATAATCATAGTAGCTTCATGGAAATGTGTTGACTTATTAAAATGTACTAAATGAAACATACGTGTCTGCCTGCACTTCAGCTTTAGAGCAGTTATTCAATTCAAATTGAAATTGTTGGACCACGAAGCCAAAACAAAAAACTGTTATGCATCACGTCAATCACTACACTATTTTGTGAAAATCAATTTAAGACTTCCAAAACCGAATCCACATATTGTAGGCCAGACATTATGTACGGTTCTATTTTGAGTGATGGTTAGAAAAGGATGTAATTAACCACTGTCTGGACACCATGCTGATGGGATCTGTCACACATCCACTGAGGAAGAGAGAAGGGTACTGCAGGGAGGAAGAATCATTTTAACACGAGTCAGCCTTCCTCTGACCTTCACCACATGAGTTTAGTCTGATGTGACTAGAGAGGTTTTGCTTCAAAAGATGCATGAATATACAGCCCATATGTCTCCTTAACCAAGTATTGATCAATTTTTTTCAATCCATCCTCTACTACAGTATAAGTAGCTATAGACCACACCACATTTTCTACACCAGGGCCTCTCAAACTGGTTATGCAAGGATTCTATTTAAAATATCCATACCATACCAACTACAACAGATATAATGGTTTTGACCAAGCGATCAGTTTAGGTGTAAAACAAAAATGTAATGTTTTGAATCAATTTGGAGATATTGGTATCAACTGTATTGTAGTATTCAGCAGGCAGATATACAGGATATTTGCGTTAAAGCTGCATCAAAAAACATGCTATACAAAATATGTCGAAGAGCTGGACAAGGTGAGCATGTCAGATGCCCAATATATTGCCATTCACTGTCAAAGTTGTAGTAAACCCTGCATATTATTTTTATAACACTGTATTCGGATTAAGAGAGGGTGCTTGAGGAATGTGCCATCACAAATGGGGTCCAGGACCCAAAAAGGTTGAGAACCACTGCTTTACACACACAAGTGTTCAGTATTATACTACATGCATTTCCATCTTCATTACATTTCAGTTTTCCCGAGGAGTGGACTGTATCTCTCATCTGATGAACAGCTTCTCAGTGGACACTTTAATGTCAATTACACTTTATTCCTCCACGTAAAACAAAAGAGATGTTATATTGTGGTAAATGCATATTATATCCTGGACTAAGACTGTTGAGCATGACTGAGAAGGTTCTTGTCCTGTCTTGTTTTCGGGCTGTTTGTTTGAGGTATGTGTCTTGGCCTGGCAATGTGTTTGGAGGGGAGCTGGAGTGCGTGTGTGTGTGTGTAGCGTACGTGTTCTTGTAAGTGCATGTGTGCGGTAGAGGCAAGGGTGCATGTGGTGACATGGATGGCCAGTGACAGCGCACAGAGACCAGGCAAACGGCTGCCCTCTCCTCCACCCACTCCCCTGTCTCCGATGGTCCATCTTCACCATGTCTGGTGATGAGATTCATGGGAACATGCACACGGGCACACTCATTCATGCCAGGGAGGGAGGTGAGGAGTGCAGGGAACATTCTGTACCAATGTTCGGTTTGCACAGTTCTGGAGCCAAAATGAACCCACGTGTAAAGAGTGACAGGGTGTGTGCTGTGTACACTCCGTCTCATTCTATTATCGAATAACAATAAAATGATGATAGAATTGGAATAAGGAGAGAATGATGCTTCCCAAACAAATTATTTGACAAACATTTATAGGGACAGTCCTATTCTTGATCTAGTTCTGTAAGAACTGTTTTGAGGGTGAAATTCACTACAGAAAATGTTTAAATAGGCCTTGAAGCCACAGAGACAAAAAAGCTAACTAGAGATATATTGGGATGTATGATGTGGTTGAATAAATACCAGTAGGATATTTTCCTACGGTGCCAGTTTTGAGATGTAATTCTCTCTAGATGAAAACCAATCACTCACCTTATAAAAGCTGAAGAAACCATTGCCTTTAACTTCTTCTCCATGCAGGGGCGAGTCCTGCCTCAACATGTGGACTGAGTGGAAGGGAGTGACTGTTTCGTAACCATGAAAGATTCTCGCTGGAGTGGAACCCCCAACGTAGGCAATGGAAACCTGCATGATAATGACAAGGCCATGCCTCATAAAAATACTAGATTTTTACTAAGTGGAGCTGCTGTTCACTGTACCCAAAGGGTGGGCAACTAAAGCCGGTGAGACAAATTTAGCCCATGGGCCCACTTAATCCAATTTATGGGGATGTTTAATCTAAAAAAGGAACAAAATAAAATATTTCATGGAGGTTTACGAAATACAAATGGTACAGAATTCTAAATGGAAATACGATACCAGTCAAAAGTTTGTACACGTACTCATTCAAGGTTATACTTTAATTAGTTTTTACTATTGTTCATGTTGTAAAATAATAGAGAAAACATCAGAACTCTGAAATAACAGATGATGAATCATGTAATAACCAAAACATATTGAACAAATCAAAATAAATTAATATTTTACATTCTTCACAGTAGTCACACTTTGCATTAAAGACAGCTTTGCACACTCTTGGCATTCTCCTCAACAGCTTTATGAGGGAGTCGCCGATAATGCTTTTCCAACAGACCTGAAAGAGTTTGCATTCATATTTTCATAGTTTTGATGTTGTCACTAGTATTCTACAATGTGAAAAATAGTAAAACAAAAAAAAAGATTGTTACGGCAAGGCAAATTCCTTTGTTTTTGATGGTAACTGAAGACATTTGGGTTTAAGATCAGAAGATGAGTATGAGACAAGGGTTTAGAATTTCAGCTTTAATTTCCTGGTATTCACATCTAGATGTGTTAAACAACTCAGGACATATCACCGTTTGTATTGGACCACAGCATTTTTAGGTATCTTCAGTGAACAACAAAAACAAAGGAATTTGACTGTTTAATTATAAAAAACTATTGGTAAAAATTCTCTTAGCCTTGTGGTTTCAGGACAATCTTAGTAATAAAATGCAAAACGAATATGATAAAGGAATAAATATGGAATTTACATTGGAGATTTGTAAAATTGTAAAATTATGTTTTTGTTGATGCAGTCCTCTTTTCTGATACACCTTTCATAGTCCAAGCCACTTTTATATCTGTTTTGAATAATAGGGGTAATCTACATGCAAGCAGCAGCTTCTACATTTAAACCATTAGTTGTTTTCTTTCACTATGCACAGCTGGAGACAGTTTAGGGACATTTCATTTTGTATTTAAAGCTGGTTTGAGTCTCTCGAGCAAAGCACTCTCTTTTGTTTTCAATACTTTTGGAAAATATTCAGAGCACTTCACTTTCTCTACAATTTACGTATTTCAGATATCATTTATAATATATTTTTGTCCTCAAACTATTCCCTACAAGCCACAATGATGTGATAGGGGCAACAATGTGATTAGATATTTGTGCCAATTTGTGGAAAATTAATGTCTGTAATATCTTGTATACAACAATTAAGATGCTTTGCCATGACACTCACAATGGATGTCAGATTAATGCTGTCCTTTGTTCATCCTTGTAAAGTCTCTAGAACTTGTTTGAACTCATCTGATTTAGAAAGTCACACACCTATATATGTGCACACTTCAAAGTGCCTGTCAGAGCAAAAACCAAGCCATAAACTCCAAGGAACAATCTGTACACCTCACATATAAAATTATGTGGAGGCATTGCTCCGATTAGGTTATAAAACAATTGCTAAAGTATTTTCTTACAGAGAAAAACACCTGGCTGAAATTTGCAAAATCAAGTCTCCCAAAAGCACATGGGAAAATGTGTTGTGGTCTGATCAAACCAAGGTTGAAGTTTTAGCCATAACTCCATAAGGTATGTTTGGCGCATAAACAACACTGCACATCACCCAAAGAACACCATACCCACATTTTGCCACAAAACCTTCAGGCGTCCATTAGAAAGAGGAAGTTCACCTTTCAGCACGACAACAACCCAAAGTAATAACAACAGAAAATGTTGGACTCGGCAATGGGTATTACAGTGATAGCCAGGAAAAAGATTTCTTGTAACATTTGAATGTTAATCTATGTTGAATAGGAGGCAGATATGTTACATTAAAGAGCCATGTAAGAGGTTAAATGAGGCACAGCTTGGCATTCAGTCAATCACTCAAGTTCATTGTGGGATATAACCCGTGCTCACGCTCTTGTGAGTTGCCCGTCTTTGTCAGAAGAGTTCATAGGACCTGTGTTTGTGTTTGTGTGTTTGCTTGGATAACTCCAGACAGTATGTAAGAGGGAGAGACAGTGAGCAGCTCTGAGTAAGTAAACACATAAACATTTCCCCTGGGAATGACAATGTTCTCACACACAATAGTCTAATGAGGCTTGAGTAACTTTTCTTGTCATGGAGGACTCATTGCTTCAAAACATTGTTAAAAATTTGTTCTGCTCTCATATAATTACTTGGGCATTCACTAAAACAGTCTTTTTGGTCTTTTTGAAGGGATGCCTATCAACCTAGCACACCTGGATCTAGCGGTTTTATCCCAAATGTCTTTTGCAATAGAGTTCAAGCTCAATCAGATTGATCTCCTGTGCACAGCAATCTTTAGGTAAGTCTTCAGATTTTCATTGGATTTATGTTTAGGCTCTGGCTGTGCCATTTCAGGACATTGATCTTCCTTTTTGCAAGACATTAATCGTTATGATCATTGTGATGTTCAAAGGTAAAATGTTCTTTAACTTTACCCTTCTGGCAGAGGGAAAAATGGTTTTGGACCAAATATCTTGATATTTGGAGCCATTCATTGTCCCCTTTATCTTGACCAGAGCCTCTGTCCACGCTGAAGAAAAGCAGCCCCATAGCAGGATGCTGCCGCCACCATGCCTCGCAGTTGCTTCTGTGAACTTTGGGTGATGAGCCATGTTGACTGTGACCAAATATATATTTTGTAATTTAGGCCAATCATCAGACAATAACATATGTAGTCACATGGTTTTGGTAGTCTTCTTGCAAAATGTATATAGGCTTGCATATTTGTGAAGATGGCTTCTGTCTTACCCCCCTACCCCATAGCTTAGACTTAGATGTAGGTAGTGCCAGTTGTTGATGCCAGGTGATGGCAAATTAGCTTTGTACATGTTTTGGAATGTTATTGGTAAAATATAAACACAGTTACAAACCCCACAGCAAAGAGTGCACACTTATTCAACCAACACATTGACATTTTTTTTCTTATTTTCTCAACATATTATCCATTTGATTTTCACTTAAATACTGCTGGTTTGCAATATCTTATTATTGGTCAAAAAAGATCTGTCATTATTTGTTTTTTATTCCAAACTTACATCAACAAAAGCAGGATTTTATAGTTATATAGATGTTTGATATCCACTTCAAAAGAACATCACCAAGAACGCCAAGGTTAGAATAAGGACAGCACAAATCAAATTGCAGACAAGATACTGTGCAGGTTAGGGCAATGTGAAGCCGTCTGCTCTCAGAAGCTTGATATTTGTAACATAGGGGAGATTTGTCAGAGAGTATGCCATGGAGCTTAGCCTTGGAGTAATGAAGTCTTTTATCCCTTTCACATAGGATTTGAAGTGTTTTCCTTGAAAAAAATGGAGCTATATTTGTATGGTCTTCTATGTACAGGCAAGTTCAATCATTCTTGACAGCATGCATGTGTTTTACTGTATACACTGCAAAAAGTTATTTAACTATTTTAAAGACATATTTGATTGAAATAAGTGAAATAATCTGCCAATGGAACAAGACAAATTACACAATATTCAAGGCATATTTTCAACAAAAAAAAAAGCAGTATATTCCAACTTGTTAAGAAAAAATATTCCTTATTTTAAGGATGGTAGCATTTTTAACATGAAAATAAGATAAATATACCTGACAGACCAAATCTTTTTTCAGTGTTCCCTTTGCTGTTGATGGGAGTTCTGAGAGCAGGGAGGTGTTGAACTCCGAATGTATAGCAGAAGTCATTGATCTTTCAGATTTTCGATAATACTTTTGGATAACTCCTGGCTACGTGTGCAGAGATTCTGTACATAGCACTGCCTACAGTATCATTGGATATGCTTCACCAATGGCCCTAATAATGATTTCCATTGCTTTCTGTGTTTGCGTCCGCCCATGTTCACGTTTGTCTGTATGTGTAAGAATGCACACAATTATATGTTTGAGATGCAAGACGAAACATTTTAGAACCACTGATGTAGTTTAAGAGGCTGATGATGGACTACAGATGTGAAAATGATCTATGAAACCTCCAGGGTGTCACATTCTTGTTCTGGCAAAAATGCATCTATTGATACAATTAATTTTAGGTTCATAGCATACAACACTACTGTTTCCACTAAACACATTAAGCTCAGAGCTCGGTCTGCATAGCATCCTGTTCAGCTGGATGATGAACTAGCTACAACACCTCCTCCTGCCTCTTAACACAGACTTTCCAGTGGTATGTCATAGGTTGCCCTCGTTTGCAGACAATATCATGACAAACAACCTGGAGTCAAACCACAAGGAGGAGGTATTCAAGCTGGCAACGTGGTGTCAGGACAGCTACGTCAACGTCAGTCAAACAAAGGAGATGATTGTTGACTTTATGAAACAGAGGAAGGAACAAGCTCCAGTCACCATAAACAGGGCTACAGTAAAAAAAGGTTTCGGGATCCTCTACATTCACATAGCCTAGGGCTTGTGGTGGACCACCAGTGCTACCGATGTTTACCAGACAGTGTAACAGGGACTGGTGGCATGGATTCATAGAAGCTAATGGAAGCAAGGTTTCTCCAGAACATGACCGGTAAAAACTAAAACAACTATCCGACTTTATTATTTTCCTTCAGTTCGGTTGGTTGAATATCTAGTGGAGATGAGCTCATTCAATGAAGAGAAACATCATCCCTCTGTTTCAGGATGTGTAGGTGATGCATCTCATCTGAAGGAATCGTTTAGCAGGTTGGCAACATGAAGAGGAGGGTGTTATCTGTCACACAAAATCCATTGCCCCACATACCTGGGTGTTAACAGTTACGCTTTCCACAGTCCTTTGAACTATTCTCTACCAACCAGGTCATAATCGTAAAAGACAATATAGTTCTCAATGACTAACCTGGTCTTAGAAAAGTAAAATCAAGAAGACATGTTTATCTCAGACCATCTCCGAGACATAGACCAGAGAGGGATTTAGAAGGAGGGACAGGTGTTTCTACATAGTGCTGGACCAGGTCACTCCTGTGTAACTTTATCACACGCACTCACCGAGTGGACCCCCTCCCCTGGCCAGTGTCCCTCCCTCCAGACATGACACAATTACCTCAGCAGCAGGGCCACCTGGAGAGAGAGGCAGGGCAGTTGAAGGGTGGTTCTCAATATACGATCTACTACTGAACAACAGGGACATGACCACAGAGCTGGAAGCTCTCTGTTTTCTCTCTCTTTTCTCTCTGTATCGTCATCCTCTTTCTTCCTCTTTTTTTCGCTTTCCTTTGTCTCTCTTCCTCTCTGTCTTTCTATCTCTATTCTCTTTCTCTCCCTCTCTCTCTGTCCTTTAGTTCTCTCTATGTGCCAGCCCTGCAGTTCTCCTCCCCTGCATGGTAATTACTAGCTCTGTGATTATAAGCAGTGCAGTGCAGAGCTCCAGTATGGCATGAAATGACACACTTTGCCTTGGACTGAGCCATAAAGTGGCAGTTATGAAGGCAGCACACAACTCCAAAGCTTTTTTTATACAAGCTACACACCAAACACACATTAACTCACAATAAACACACACATGCATACATACAAACACACACATTCACAAATACCCTTGTTTCCCATTACAGCGGCTTCGAATCACATACACCATCTACAGTGTGAGTGAAGGATAGCAGAGTAGAGGAACACTGTGTCCTGTTTCTCT
>JACXGJ010001135.1:0-92714 GCA_016801105.1 Esox niger | reverse complement strand
ATATATATATATATATATATATATATATATATATATATATATATATATATATATATATATATATATATATATATATATATATATATGAGTCAATGACCCCAGCACTCACACCCACCAACCCCATGTATACATATACATGGTGATGCTGCGCATACAATTTACTGCTCGTATATATTTCTTATCCACTTCTACCCATATGTACACAAACCTAAAATACTGTACCTTGTACCCTGTACATCAACTTGGTATTGGTACTCCCTGTCTGTAGCCAAGTTATTGTTGTTTTAACCACTGTATATGTTATTACGTTACATTTCTTTTCTTTGGGAAAGGCATCATAAGTAATTCTGTCTTTAGTCTACACCTGTAAGAATTTAAAAAATAAACTTTGTTATTTTATTAAGCCTATTAAGTTTTTTCTCATCAGCATGAAACCATTTTGATAAAAATGAGTCAGAAATTTGGACTTGGACTATGAATTTTGCAGCAGTATTAGTTAAAGTTCCTAATAACGTTACTAGACAAGTGCCTTGTCACCTTGCTTACCAACAGCAATGGCATCATGACAACATGCCACCGCTAAGTAAATTGAATCTCTCTTTTAATCAGATCCTGGTTCTGCAGTTCATAGGCACCAATATTGTTTTTTAAGACTCCTGCTTGAATCTTAAAGGACCTTTAGTCGTTTTAGTCATTTAGTTCTAATCGTTTTTAGTCCTTTTTGACATAAGATATAAGGTATGCCTTGCTGATCAATGCCAGTGACAGCAAATTTCAAATAGTTTAGCTATTGTACAGTACTCATCTTCATGCAAACGAATGAAAGAAAAATAAATGTGATGTATAGAAATAATATATTTTCTTTATTAATCCACAATCTATGTCTTCTAGAGTAAATAAATGACATTTGACAGCATTAACACAGACAAAACAAATATTATTGCATTTTCTGTAACAAATTTTGCAATCAAATCCTTTGTTATAGAATATTATATTTTCCGCTGGACTGTTTGTCATTTGAGAGAAAATTAGATGGATAACAAATACATTATCTATCAATGAGCCTAACTGTTTTCAGACCTGGCTGACAGTCATTGGAAAATGAAGCAAAAGTGTAATTATACCCATTTAATATTGAAATTGTACGGTATATTTCTGTTAATAAATTGGCAAATGCTTTCGAATGTTTTCATATGCAGTGAAACATTTTTTGGCAAATTGAACCAATTTCCAGGCCAAGATCCTATAATTGTTCCCGTATTTTACCAGGCAGCTTAAACCCGGAATAAAAAAGAGCCATCATAAAACCTAAAGTGGTTTATTTCCTGGGGAATACAAACAGTAATGTAAATAACATGTTAGAATCTGGCTTTATTTGAAAAAGGCCTGAATGGCCCTTTCATCAGTTGAGATTCATTGTTGCCATTCTGCTTCACTGATATGTCCAATCGATTTGTTGTTATATCGATTATTAGGTAATATTAATTCTACCGAATTATTTTCTTAGTCACAAAGACTGAACAATTATCAGGTTTTACAACTACATGAATGTTTATTATGTATCTAATGTAACAATAACAATAAGAGATAATCAGTCATCAGCAGAAAAAAAGAAACTAGATTTCAATACATAGCTTTTTAAAATGGTGTTAAGACAAATATGATAGCCCTCTTTTTCCAGTGACTGAAAGGTTGTTAGAATCCCCGAGCTGATAAGGTGTGAACATTTCATTCGCTTCTTGAGCAAGGCAGTTAACCCCAATTGATCCCAGGTTGTTGCTGAACCATTAAATATTTGCTATGAAAAAAATCTATTTGTCATTTACCAGTTTGATGTTATGCACAAATCATGACAAAAACCAAACCTTTACTTCAAGGAAAACATTTTCAAAGACAAAACAAAATAAAACCTTTTCTTGAAAGCAGCCTAGGAATTCTTATAAACTTATGAACCAGTGATATATATTTTTCAAGTTGAACTGAGTCATGAGGAACTTTTAAATGGCAACCAATGACTTCCTTTTTCACTGGGATATAAATGAGGTGACAGATGGCAAAATTCCAAATGTTCATCCATTAAAATTGGGAAGGTCAGAGAATATATGTGAAATGAGAAAAGAAAGTTGACCTTTCATAAACCGTGCAATTGCAATGAAAGCTAAATAGTTGTACTACTGAAAATATCAGTAATAATACAATCCCATTTCGCAATTTTTTAAAGAAAAACTAAAGGCAATGATGTGCTAATCACTAAAACATTATATTTAATAAAAAATAATACAGAGACAACATATCAAATGTTGAAACTGAGAAATGTTATTGTTTCTTGAAAAATACATGCTCACTTTGAACTTTATGCCAACCACACGTTTTTAAAATAAAACCTGATGGAATAGTATACATCTAATTAGGTCAATTGGCAACAGGTCAGTAACATGATTGGGTATTAAAATATCTTTCCAGAGAGGATGGGCTTTTCATATGTGAGGATGTGGAGGAGTTCACCACTTTATGCTGGCAAATAGTGCCACAATTCATGAATAATGCATCTCACCGTAAAATTGCAAAGAGTTTGGGGATCATGATCTAAGGTACACAATATCATTAAAAGATTCAGAGAATGTGGAGTGATCTCTGTACTCAAGGGACAAGGGCGAAAACCTATATTGGATGGCCGTGATCTTCAGGTCCTCAGGCGGAAATGCCGACACAATTATGTAGTGGACATCACTGCAAGGGCTCTGGAACACTTCCAAAAAAACTGTGAACCCAGTATGTTGAGTTAAAACTCTACCATGCAAAGAAGAAACTATACACAAACAACATCCACAGTGCAAAAGCTCAAATTCTTGATGGTATGGGGGTGCATTAGTGCACATGGCATGGGTGCCTTGCACTTCTGTAAAGGCACCCTAAATGCTGATCAATATTTGCAGGTTATGGAGCAACATATGCTGCCATCCAGATTATATCTATTTCAAGGAAGGCCTTGCTTATTTCAGCAGGACAGTGCCAAACCATATTTGGCACATATCAAAACAGCATGGCTCTGTAGTAAAAGAGTCTGGGTGCTAAACTGTCCTGCCTGCAGTTCAGATCAATTGGTCTCCTCAGTTTCCAAATGCTGAGTGTTGTTAAAAGAAGAGGTGATGAAACACATTGATAAACATGACCCTGCCCTAACTTTTTTGACACATGTTAGTGACATCAAATACAAAATGGGCATGATGTTTTTTCCAAAAACAATACAATTTCACAGTTTCAACTTTTGGAATGTTGTGTTTTACTATTTACAATTAAATATAGGGATACATGATGTGCACATCATTGCATTCTGTTTTCATTTGAATTTTATGCAGCATCTCAACTTTTTGGGGAAATTGGTTGTGTATCTAATATACAATTAATAAGATATTTTTATCTCAGAAGCTGTGGTTAACCTATGTTGAACAGTAAGGAGAAAAATATTATCCAAGAATCGGTGTCAAGACCAATCGATAAAGTGAAGAATTACATGCACTCTTTTCCAATACAATTTTTTTATTTGTCAATATGAACATTTGTGTGAGAAACTTTTCACTTTTATGCACAGCTTAGACCATGCCCACACACAGTGCCAAGTGGTGGAAAAAGGAACTGCTGGTAAAAGACTAGTTACTGTGAAACACAGAATATAGTACCTATGAATTTTTTTTTTTTACAGAGGCATACAAATATGCTATTCCGGTGGCCACCCAAGTGCCATCCACCCTCAGGTTTTTGTCAACAAGTACATTTTCATTGGACCTCCTTAGTCTGAAATCTCACCCAGGATAAGCAACCTGAGTACCTACACTGTACCACTGTATCTCCATTTAAATCTTTGAAACAAAATGTATTTACTTGGTGGTTGTGTTGTAGTATTTTGTGTTGTGGCACTATATTTCTCCCCCTAACTAGTTAATTAGGGGTGTTTCAAATGTAAATAGCCACGTTCTTGCACAGTCACTGCCTAAGAACTATTTCTATTTATTATCACAGATAATACAGATGTGTGTATAAACTTTGATAAATCACACTTTTTCTATAGATACCATCATTTCAAATTCCGTTCATAAATACAAATATGGTATTTTCTACACAATATTGATAAATAAGGCCCTTAAAGTTAGCTAAATGTCATAGGAACTTTATTTTTTAAATGAAATGCACTGTACAAATGATAAAACTATTACTATAGTCTTCTTCATCTTCATCCGCTTATCATCCGCTGTTATCGGGTCGCGGGGGCAGCAGCTCCAGCAGGGGACCTCAAACCTTTTCCCGAGATACATTTGCCATCGCTGACTGGGGGTTCCCAAGGCGTTCCCAGGCCAGTGACGAAATATAATCTCTCTACTGAGTCCTGGGCCTACCCCGAGGTCTCCTCCGAGCTGGACGTACCTGGAACACCTCCCTAGGGAGACGTCCTGGGGGCATCCTTACCAGATGCCCGAACCACCTCACCTGGCTCCTTTCAGTGCAAAGGAGCAGCGGATCTACTCCGAGTTCCTCACAGATGACTGAGATTCTCAACCTTCTCATTACTATAATAATGCATTTAAATATTTTTATATAAACTCAAATGCATATTGTACATTTGTATATTTCATTCCTACTTGTTTAGCTATCCAGAACATGCTGCAGCTTAGCATTATATTAAGAATACCCATAACCCCATAATGTAGAGAAAATGGTTACACTCAACATGTTTTATAGAGTGGGACATTTTTCCAGACCCCTTTTTAGCTGACATAGCAGATATTATTATTGTTAATATTTTATAGTTTGTTTCATCACAGTGTCAATGGTAATATATGATTACTCTTGAACTGGTACATACAGTAAGTGTTCAGGACCCTAAGAATAATTGCAATGCCCAATTAATGATGAACTTCTCATAACTTGTTTTTCCTTCACTGACTTCCCTCCCTTCCAGTTCGTCCTTCGTTCCGGGCTGTGTGTAAGCTCACACACTTTCACTAAATATTGTTAATGGATTGCTTTATTTAATGGGTCCTCGATTTTAAAAACCAATTACTTTTACCAACTGGTTATTAGTAGTCTATGTGGATTGAGGGGATACTTGGACTAGTACCTTAAATTATGACCATTTAAAAATAATATAAATGATAAAATATTGGATTTTGGAATGAATGTGTTTTTTTCAGTACATCCTATACATCTGAATTAATGTAGCTAATTACACTCAGGAAATTACTGGTGCACGGAATATTCTAGATATTCCTTCTTAGCTTTTCTTCAATAAAGACTAACTCACACCAAGGCACATATTCAAATTACAGTGGATATTTAGGAAGCAGAACTGAATTAAAAGGCTTGGCCACCCCTGGGTTGAGAGTAATTGAACTGCCTGACTGTATTTTGATCTGCAGCTCAATGAGACTGGGAGACAAAGCCATGCTAATCGTACCATCCTAATTGATGGTTGGACCAGTGTTTTTGTTCCATTGTTTGTGCTGTGGGCTTTTAGGAGATGCTAACAATGCCATTATTCATAACCATTAATGTAACTCCAGAACAATTCAATTACAGTGATCAAGGCTGGAGCTCTATCCTAAATATATACATCATAAAATATATTAAATCTAATTAAGGGAGTACAATGAAAACACATAGCGAGCCAAGGTTTTAACATCAGGTACTAAAATGACATTCTTGCACCTGCAATTAAAAAAATATTCACAAGAAATGTGTAATGTTCATAAAACAACCATTAAGTTTTAGATTTGAATAAGAGAAAAGGAAGTCTGGATATCTTTTCAGTGAGCAATTCAGCCTTCTCTTGCTATATAATCTGGATTCTTCATTAACCCTCGGTGTCAAGACCAATAGATAAAGTGAAGTGTGTTACCCTTGAAAAGAGACATGTGAATTATGTTACTATGTAAACTTGCGTGTCTTGTATTGAAATAATACAGTGTTGTAAATGTTCTCTTTTACTGATTAATACACAGAGCATGTCTTGTGTGTGTGCATCATGTGTGTGTAAATGATAGTAAAAAGTAAAGTCACCTTCATGGTATTATCTCTATAATGATTGCAGCTATAAGCCAATTAGGTCTATTAAAATACCTTCCAAAAGTTCACTGATCACACCGCATGTTATGATTCACATATATTCACTGGTGATAGTTGCTGGTTTATTTATTTCAATTCCTAAAAATAAAACATATTTGGCATTTCCAGCTACATGATCCTTATAGGGCACCTCTTCCTGGTTTTAACAAAGGTTTTTAATAAAATTACACTGTCTTGTAATTTCTGGAGCATGTTTGCAATATTATCATACCAATTTCAGTGTGCTAATGAATGGATGCATGCCAATGTAACAGTGATCAGACCCAACATCTCCTTTGATGCCTCATTGAGCAGAAAGCTTTTAAACAAAATGTCTGAAGTGTCTGCCTGTGTAATAATGATTTATAATTCTCTTGAACTAATGCAAAATTTGCTGGTAAAAATAATTTTTGAAATAAAAATAAATTGTGCCCGGAGGGTCAGGCCGGATTTCAAAAGGAGATCACCCAAGAGCAGCAAATGATTTAATAAGTCACCGGCAGAATGGAGAGGAGCAGAACGGAGAGTTTCAAAGTGTGTCTAATTAACATCACTTTATCAGTGTGTCAATCTCTTCAACTTGAGTCTGAGATAAGAAAGGTGGGGGAAAATAAAGAATTGGTTTTACTAATTGTACAAGAGGTACAACTCTACACACTATTATCCTCCAAACCAACTTACTTCTCCATGCAAATTTGCATTATGTCACCACAAGACACAAAATGAGTAACATTTCCAACACAGCTTTTAAGCTTTGTTAAAATAATCATTAAAAATAGAAAACAGCTTCTATCACCATTATTCCTCATGGAACTAGATGGATGAATATTTAATGTCACTGCATCTGTATGATTGCATAGTGATAATAATCAGAACGCTTGACAAGCTTGCTGGAATATTATTTTTGTATGGAATACAGAATGTGTTGAATTTGCAGAAGGGAGACAATGCTAATTCATCTGGCTCCTTCTTTTAATCATAGATCAGCTTCTCATCATCTCCACTGTGTCTTTGGAGAGGAGAAAGATCCCCAAAAGCATGGAAGAGATTATTCAGAAACAGACGCAATAAACCATAGTAAAAGAATCAGTCAAATCTTTAGGCATACACAGACACACACACACACACACACACACACACACCTACCTACACACAAGAAAGTATTCAAACACTTGATCAATAAAAAAATATAAACAGACTTACAAATGGTAAAATTACATACAATTTTGCTTACTCAAAATCAATGGGAGGTGAATCATTTATGTTGGAAAATTTTTGTAAGAACAATTTAGTACAGAAATGTGTTACTTGCATCAGAATTCAATGCCTACACATAATGTCACGTTTTGTTTCAATAACAGCTTTAAAACATTGGTTAAAATTGTACCAGGGCAGCAGTGTCTGAGTAATTTTTGCCCATTCTTGGAAGGTTCATGGGAGGTCATTTTCTTCTCAAGCTTTCATTTTTTTAGTGGACTAAAGTGGATTTTTTTAGCGTTATTTACTTGTAATTTGCATCATCCATTCTTAATTTTTTTTAAATGCCAAGCCCCTGTAGATAAGCATCCATACAGCGTGATGTTGCCAATACTGTCCTTCACTGAGACAAGGCTTGCGCCACATAGAATTTACAATTTCTTTGTGGTCTCATCTGACCACAACATTTTTTCCCATATCACAGCTGGAACAATGTCATGGTTCCAGTTGTTACATTTCGACTGATTGCTTCATTCTTGCCAGTTTTGTGCAGAGGTCTTTATATTGTTGGTATCAGTGCACCATTACTCCATTCCTAGCTACTGAACACTGTAGCTCTTCAAAGTGATTGTTGGCCCATAAATCCAGAACATGTGATAGCAACTTTAATGGTTAACAGGTGGCGGCCAGAGGTTTGGTAACTTTCCTCATTAAGGATATTTCTTCGGTGTAAATTGGGGTTGTAAGGGGTTGAATACTTTTGCAAGCACAATGTGCCTTTATTTCAATACATGAAACCAATGGCACCTGACAATAATTGATTTGGGGTGTTTAAAAAATATAAATATATATATATCTAAATGAAATTTCAATATACAGTTTTTTCCCTACAATAATATGATAGGATTGGGTCAGGTTTCCCAGTAACATGGCATGTGTGACGGCTTAACAATGCACCACAGCCTTAAGATGGACTTTGTTTCAACTAACTTGCCTTACCACCATGTATGTCGCTTTTTAAAAAGTGCCACGTTATAGCAGTTATCAATTCCTCGGGTAGCTATACAGAATATATGTTACTTAAAGGGATAATTCATCTAAAAATCATAATTATCCAAAAACACTCAGTTAATCCAGATTCGACAGTTGTTTTTTTCAAACATCCATTACTCAGCTATATCCCCAGCTGTAATAAGCATTCTTTGCATCGGCCAAATTCATAAATGGAAACTGTGTGTCCCACTACAGCAAAGCTGCATTACAAGTGGGACAAAACTACTTAAAACACTTCTAAATACATATGGTAATCTGTCACGGTAACAGATTTTTTTAAAACTATACAGTGATCAAACAACTGGCGGAATTTGGTCAATCCAAACCAGCACTAGCAATCTACTTCCTACAGCCATTCACACAGCTTGTGTGCTTCGGCGATAACATCATCATGGTGAGTGTAAACTTGAGTAAAATGCTGCAACTGTGTTTTGTTTGCAAAGAAAGGATACAAGGGACTAGGGAGAGGAGACCTGGTGTTTCACTCATTGCCATATCCTAATCCAGACATGTAACACTTAATTTTACTATTGACATACAGTTTAGTTAGATATACAGGTATATTGACTTATAAATGAAATCATCAACCTATACATTTTTACTATCCTTTGATGAATCTCAAAAACAAAATAGATATTTTGCTTCTTAGCTAGCGAATACACCTCTTCCTCAAAGGAACGTGCAGACTGATGCAATTGTGAACGAAACTGACCGGTAATCACAGGAAGAACACATTTATTTGAAATTACTAATATATGCGAAACTTACAAATTTTTCATATTCTTTGAGTTAAACACTAGTCATAGTTCAGTGTTTTTTTGCTTGCAATGCAGCTTTGCTGTAGTGAGATCAACAGTTTCCTTTCATGAATGTGGAGGTTGCTAAAAATGCTGATTACAGCTGGGTACAGAGCGGAATAATGAAGACATGCGTTCCGGACTAACTTTTGGAAAGTGAATTTTTGGATAAATATGATTCATACAAACTATCCCTTTAAGTCACATAAAAATCAAAACAAATCATTAAAGGTGAATATAAAGCAAAGTGGGAAAAATCCATACAATTGTTTGGAATAATCCAAGCCTGTACCAGTATGACGCGGGGTTTCAGACGCATGAACGATTCATTTTGGACACTTGCATAATTTCTTCTTGTTTTTATTTAACTTCTTGGCCGTTTATCAATCCGCGTTTTGTCCGTACTTGTGTTCTTGTGAACTCGTTTGAAGTCATCTTTCATGGTCCAATTATGGTTCCAATCCAAAGAACACGAGATACCAAGAACGGCTAAAATGCCCGGATGTGTACTTGATCGGCCTCTTATCGAGGATGCATGTGTTAGTTCAGCAAGGACGCATCTGATATCCCAGAATTCATTTCAAGATGTCAGGAGTGCAGGAAAAGCGTACGGTATTGCATAATAGCCAAGTGCACATGCATCTCAATCTAGGTAAGTGCGTTCTCTGTCCTCGCGTTCTTGCAAGACCATACTCTCAAGGACACATGGCAAGAACGTTCTTCTGAAGGACACAAGTACGTTTTTAGCGTACTTGGAATTGATAAACAGCCTTTCTTTATCCTCAGTTGACCAATTGCATTTACATCTACTCACGCACGTATTGATGTCACAATGCGGCAGGGTAGCAAGACACAAGGGCAGAGGTTGTTAAACAAAAGGTTGTTTAATAAACAGACGACGACAACAACAACACGCTCAAAACGGCAGGAACAGGCAACAAGGACCAAAAAGAATTACAGGCGCGGGAGGAACTAAGTAGGGACATAATGAGGGGTAAACAAGACAGGTGAAAACAATATTACAGAAGACAAACTACGTTCAAAACCAATGGACAAAAACCAAACAGAACAGGCTACGTTCAAAAGGAAAGGCAAACCCCAAACAGAACAAAAATAGAACCTAATAGTTGCACTTAGTCAAAATGGCCTTAATATAAATTTTGCGATCACTATTTTACAAGCATGTTGAGGGAGGACCTATTTCACAAAAACAGTAAAGTTATGATGGACTAAGGAGTTGTCTGGAACACGATGTTACGTGGCATTCAGTAACAGTGATTTCGGGAAACGCACCGATAACGAGGCACTAACGTGCATCCTAACATCTTAGTCCTGCTTTGGGAAACTGGGTCTAGGTCAGTTGTCTGGATAGTTTTGAAAAGCATTGTGTATATGCGGAAGGTACATTTCCTGTTCACACGTTTGTGAGAAAAGTTTTAATATCTTTTATTTTCATGTTTTTAAACTTAAAGAATTCTGGACCAATTTGATTGGATCAAGCTGATCACCAAAGGCTAACATTAATCTAGTTTACCTAACATTTATTCCTAAACCAAACATTGTCCTAAAATCTAATGAATTAGAGGTTTGTAGGTTTGTTTGTTGCATATTCAATTATTCAGCATTATTTTGTATAGCCAATTTATGTGTACTTCATTTCTGTCCTAGGCTATACCCTCTGTGTCTGGTCATGTGCTGTCATTGGAATGTTTCTATGTTACAAATGTTTATCTCAGGTCTGAATACAGGACCAAGGGTCATGCCTTAATCTCCCTATCTTGAACCATGAGTAGATCACTCTGTTTTATCTTTATGGTGCCAGGAAGCATAGATGGGAATGTGTGTCTAGTTGATAAGGGGGGGCTATTCTTCAGGACTAGTCTTGTGATCCTTCTTTTGGTTAGCTATCCAACCACCACAACTATAGTTCTGATGATATAAACCAAAGTGCATTGTGGAAACGGTCTCTTACTTTCTTACAAGCCAGTCTGCATCCATCTTCTGTGAACTACTGTCTGCGATACTTGTAAAGCACCTGCATACTCTCTGTACCTATTTAATTTATATGTCATCTTAATCAGTTGACTCTTTGGAAATATATATAAAGCAGGTAAAAATCCAGTTCCATCACTGACCATGAACCTAACCCGTAATGCCCTAACCTGAATGTAATTCCTGTTCTAACCATACGCTCAAAAGTATTTTTAATCAACCTTATGGGGACTGATTTAGTCAGGTTTTATTATCTTTGAGGGGACTTCGGGTCCCCTCATGTACACATAGACTTTGATGACATGCACACATTTAAAGAATTGTTATCTGCGGATGGAGAGAATCAGGAGTGCAATGGTAATAGCTGGCTTAGTTACGTAGGTTGATGTATTTTTGTAGATTGTGGCTGTTGAGACTCTTTGTGACATATCCTATTCCTTTGTTCTTTGGTGTCTCACATTGCAATTTATGTTTTAGTAAACATAAGGTATGAAAGTCTTATATACCTTATACACCTCATATATCTTTAGTTATCAAAATAATTGAATATTCATAAATAATAATTTTTCAATTTCCAAAAACCAATGCCCAAATTTTAATGTTATTTTTTACTATATTCCAAAATCCTTATGGTTCTTGATATAAAACTTGGTTTTATAGAATGTTGAAGGACATTAGGTGGGTTTTAAATTCGTGAAAATTTGTCAATACACTGATGTGAGTTGCTTGGTGCCAACTACTTCACAAAGATCCTTACCACTATATATAAGTCCTTTTTGAAAAACGTGCATGCAGTCCATGCAGTTTTTCCATAAAGCAGCTAAGAGGGCTGTGCAAACAAGCTTATTTATTATAATTTAAAAGTAATACTGATCCTAAAACAGCAATCCTACTCTTAGACACTTTGTGAACACAGGACCTGAGACCTCAAGGTACTAAGCAGCATACTGTATGTCAGTAGGCCGACAAAAGACACCATTCAAAACTGCCTCCTACTCCAGGATAAGAATGGCAAACTATATTTTAAATGAATACACTGAGAGTGTCACTGCCAAAACCCCAAAGGCATATCATATGCAAGAGATCCTTGGATAACCCAGTACAGGCTTCACCGTAATGGTTACAAGGATATTTTTCTCTACACTGACAAAAACAAATACCAGCTCTTACTCAGAACTGCTGAAAACGTGATGATGTATTCCTTTTTCTGAGTTCTCACTGTTAATTCATCAGACTACACTGGCAATGTATACAGCTCGTGAAAAATGCATGAATTACTAATTAATGAGGCATTCTGCAGACATTTACATATTCATAAAGGTGTGGTTGAGTAATTGATGTATGCTTGAGAGGGCTGAATGATGGCTTTGAGATTATAACACGTGCCAACATAGGAACCTTTATTTTGTTAAATTCCTCAAAAAGCAGAAGGAGCCAAGATGCTTTTAAATATCCATTACGTATTCATTCTTCCCCAAAGAAATGCAGTCAAATGCTTTGAGAGATAAATACACTGAGGAGAGGCAATGATGTGAAACAGTATGTAAAATTACATTTTCTGAAATATTGTCCCATGTGGATTTTTCTAAAGTTCATTTACCAAACCAATGTGCCAACAACCGTGCTCAGAAAGTAAGATTTTGCACAGAAAAAATACAAACATTTGTATTGTCAACATTTACTTGACATGTTTGTCATTTAAATGGTACTCTTATCCAGAGAGACTTACATGACATAATCACAATCAAGGCCAGAATTCAATCAGATCACGAGTTATAAGCATTATAAAAGCAATTTCAAATTGAGACGACATATGCAGCATCTTAGCCTACAGAGACCTGGATTGCAATAAACCTCAAATACTCAGTGATTGCGTGCATGTTTAGTGTGCTAATTGGCTGACATGACTGCCAGCCTGTTAAATGTTCAACTCAGTTAACCTGCCGGTTTGTCCATGAGAAGGAATAGGCATATTTTAGATTGGGACACGTCATCTCCACGGTCTATGAATGTACATATTTCAGTGAGAAAATATTGAAAATCACAGATACACTGGCCACTTTCCCAAAGCCAGCAGCCTTCTGCCTTGTGAGGCATGCAGACATTTGTGTTAAGATAACCAAAAATAGCATCTTGGAGAAATCTTATGATGTACTCAGGACAGAGAAAACAGTTATTCTTGTGTTAACCAAACATGCTAATTAATATGTTTTTAACAACAGAAGGAGAGTTAGCTGGCTATTTTAGCTTAGGTACATCTAACACAACAAGCCAGAGCATGACCATGGTGGACATTCAGGCTCCATTACAGTCAGCTTTGCCAGACTCACTAGTATCAGCTTACCTACTACATCTCTGGTAAATGCCCCCACTACCTCAGATAGCTCTGCAACATCTCTTAACCCAGTAGAAAGCTTCATACTGCTAGATATCGTACACTAGTCACTCCAAAGGTCAACAGTTCTTTGGTCATCATTTCATCAATGAAAAAACTTCTTCTGCACCTTACTGACCTTACCAAATCGTTAATGTCCTCTGATGGCATTGAGTTAAAGATACAAATGAACTGGTCCAGTTTAGGAACATGGAATATAGAACTGGACAACACGCTGGTACTGTAGATGACTAGATGACCCTCAGACGAAGCGCATCCCTCCTACCTGACCAGCACCCACTGAGCCTCAAGGATTCAGTTTGTCAGTATTTGCACTCTATCTCTCCTAGTTCTGTTTGAATGTGATGGTTGAAGAGAGAGGAATCCTTGGAACAGGTCTATCGCTATGTTGACTGGTGTTGAGCGCCTGTCTCAGACTGATTTGGGCATTCAATTTTGCCTCCCTCTTTTAGAAATGTTTAGGAGGTTTACATGTCACACTTTTTCCTCTTGTCTTCTCCATGGATGACAGAGTCTGTAGTTTTGCAGGTGATACTCTCTCTAATACTTCTTAAGTCCCCATCCCCTGTACCACCAACTGGTGTTCTGCAGTAGGCACTTGGAGGAGCATATTGCTGACGGACGGTCTCTCATGAGTCTGATGTGCTCGATTGTCAACCTGCAGGGGCAAGGCTGCATATCCCACGTGTCTTTGGTTAGGTCAAGAATGCTTCTGTTTACGCCTGGGTATAGCAGTTAGACCATCTGTGATTAGTATATTCTTCTGAATTAAACAATACTATATAATCTGAAAGATTACAATTTACATATGGTCTACAACATTTGGTCTGGATCTTGTTGTTGGCCTGTAACAACATCCTACTTCAGTTGAAAGGGCACTGTTGTTAGGACTCTGTTAGGGTGTGCTCAAATCTCTATCAGGAGTTCCAGAGCAGCCCTCTGACTGTCCTCTTCAGGGCAGGTAGCCCCTAACGCTTTCCACTCTGCATGGGATTCTTCGCTGACTGTCAGACCGTGCTCCCCTCTGCTACCTGCCTGTTATAGAATATCTATTCCTTTTAAGGAAATAGCAATGGAGATTGTTAGACCATTGGAAAAGAGTTGTGCAAGCAGCCACATTGTGACCTTTGACTATGCAACTCAGTCCCCTGAAGCTTTTCCACTTCGTTTCCTAACCATTCACAAACGAATCAGAGCTCTTGTTCAGCACTTCTCCCTTTTGGAATCCCAAAATAATTTACCAAGGAACAAACTTCACTTTGTAATTGATGACTGAACCACCAAGAACAGTTGGGCCTCCCCAGGATAGGGCCACCGTGTCACTGGACCCCCCCTGTCTCTTACGCTGCTATATTATTGTGCTAGGAGAGTAGGGTCAGTTCTCCTTGTTGATGTAAGGAATGCATTTGATTGATTGATTGCATCAAAGGCTTGAAGTTCACCTTTTACCATTCACAAACAGCCAGGTTTGTTGAGTGATTCAATTAAACAAAATGAATTTAACCAATCTATAAAATGTTATTTATATACTTTAGCTAATTTTCATCAGCAGTTGTCACAAAGTCCTTGCTAGATTCCCAGCTTGGAACCCCAAAGAGCAAGCAAAAACAAGAATTGCAGCTCAAATCCTTGGTAGAAGCTTAAGAGGAGCCAGACTCTGGATGATAAATATGTCCATTAATGCAGGTGGACTGTGTCCAGAGTCTTTAGGCATAATCCAGATTAGCTGCAGAACCAGATAGACAAGAAGGGTATGAAGGCCACAGAGACTTCAGGTCTGGTCAGAAGGTACTGCTGCACCTTCCCTCAGCTGTGGAGTGGCAATGACAATATATGGAAAACCTAAACTAACCACATACGTTATGTGAATATTCCTTCCAGTTCCAGAGTTTGGAAGAGGACGAGTTGGGACGGAAACATAAAAGGTCCTGGGAGAGGTCAGCCTTCACAAGATTTGCAGATGCAGTTGATTGGTGAGTATCCTGCCATGTTTAGTCAAACATCAGGAAAAAAACAAGGTACAACATTTGATTAAAGCATGATCGGAACTCTGTGCACCAGCACCACTAGCATGTGCCGGAGAGGCTGAGGGACAAGGTTCACATCATGAAAGAGTTGTATGTTACTGAGCTGTTAACAAGTTAATGGAGCTGTCCCAATGTCATCTTTCCAAAGAGAGATGGTTCACTGTGTGTTTGTATGGACTTCCACAACATTGTGATGTATATTCACTCCTGAGAAGAGCATGTTTCAATTTCAACAGTGCACTGAGAAAAATATATTGAGCAGGACTGCTGACGTGATTGGGCAAAACAAAAGAAAATGTATAGAGGATAAAAGCTGGGAAAACCTTTCGTTGGTTCTGTTGGGTGGTCCAAGAGATTAATTCCACAGTTAGCCACAGTTGCTACTCCTCTAACCAACCTAACTTGCAAAACAGCCAGGACCCCGGTAAAGTGGAATAAGGCCTGTAAAGATGCTGTGTTCTTCTGTTTTCCAGAAATCAGTTTTTCAGAAAAGGTTCCTAGCAGAGGCGTTCCTCAGTGGTGGAATTGTTGCTGTATTGGTGCAAGGACTTTTGCACAATGTTTCTCTGGATACAAATCCAATTAGGACGTTCTTGTCTAACATCAAACATCAACATGTGAAGATCTTTGTCATCAATTGTCTTGTGTCATGTGACAGACAGTAAGATTATTTTAGACAACCTGATTTATACATGCAGGTCCTATGCAATAAGTACTGAGTGCAAAATTAACATATGCAATAGATTTAAGATGCTTTTTGCATAGATCATTTTGATTTTTGAAATGGAGTTTTTGGACATACATAGCTTTACTTGCTTTAGCTCTATCTTTGCTCTGCATAACAGCAGATTTGACAAAGATTTCAATAAAACACAACATACTGTGCTAACTGTAACGTCTGCTCCGCATGGCAGAGCGACTCCCCTTCCTATCTGGCACTCCACCATGTCAGTGTACTAACCACCAGCCGGAGAGTGATGTCAGCAGCTCACCCCAAGGACGCACCTGTTCCCACTCACTAATCAGTTGTGTATTTATGTGTTGTTTGCCCACTTCATGGACTGTTATTCAGCCATTACTTGCAGTGAGGTGCTGTCAGTTTGTTCCGCAAGAGATTGCTAAGCTAAAGAATTGTACCGTTATTGCTTGTTTTGTTTTCCATTCTTTTTGGCCTCACTTTTACACACACATCACACTCGCATCGTCACAGTAACCCTTACCATTCTAGATCGGCCTGGGTGTGTCCTAGAACTAAACCAAAACCACCTCCTAATGAATAATGACCATATACAGATCATTTTTCACTCCAACACTGGCTCCTTAGTTAAACTTTTGGTTGTTTGAAGAATGGTAGAGTATTCTCCATGGTCAACATGGGCAATCATCCACACCCTGTCAGCACTGTCTGGTCAAGTTTTGGCTCCTTTCTTGTATATTGAACTTCCCCATTTGATGGTCAGGTCATTTTCCTTAAACTGTTTAATATCCTCCTCAGCTATAAACAGCTTTGCTTGTCTTTCTCCTGTTCTTTGGCATGTACAGTCATGACTTAATATGTTCTCCTCTGCTCAACCGCAAAAGAAGTCTGTTCACCTGTAGAAACCAGGCAACTGCTCTCCTAAATCAGCTCCAGGTTGAGTGGTGAATTAGAGCAAAAGGTTGCATCATGATTGTTAGAATGGTACTTACTGTCTTGGACTTTTGGGATCTGGGCATAGTTTGAATAATTGATCTTGATGTGTACATACTGATAACGTTCTGATAGCACTGTCTTGGTTGGCCTTGAACATCTGAAATGTCTCTGTGTCATATACTTCAAGACAGATGTGTCTTTCAACAGGAGGTGCAAATGCAGTAGCAGTCAAATCTATTCTTGGGATAATGATTTGTTTGAAAGGTGCAACTGAAGCTATGCCCAAGACTCACTTGCATCAGATAGATGAAGTTGAGCTGACTTGATCTCCAAAGATTTTTGTTTTATGTATTTATCAATGCTGAAGTCTTCCATCCACTGCAGTCCAATCAGTCATAGTGACATGACTGATTGTTAGCCTGTGCAATCCTGTAATCACACCTGCAGTTCAATTTGTTCAGAACGTGCTTAGCCGTGAATATTATTTGAGCTCTAAATCCCTATGGGCCGCAAACTGACCATAAGAGCTCTTTGACCAAATTGGTTAATTTGCTTGCTCCTATTCCTGAAAACCAACACTGATTATTTGTTATGGATTTTTATATTGAGGTTTCTCTTGAAACGTTGCAGCAGCATATGTAACATTATCTGTTTCAACCATTGGTCATCCTTTGAAGTCTGTTTCTCTTTGTCGTGTCTCTTTCTCTAAGTCATGATTAAGCTGTTGGACCAGGAGATTGTTCAAGTTAACCGCAAATATGAGGTTGCTCAGGAGAGAGCTTTGTTGATCCCCACCAGTGTTGCCTCCATTCAGTTCCATTAGCTACACATCCCTGTCTGGTTTTAATAGTATATGGTCCATTACCTTGGCTGCTAATCACCTTCATGGTTCAATATGCTTTGGTGCATATATTCCTATTAGTAATCCAATGTATGCATCAATTTGGTATGTCTTAACCTCTTTCCAATTTCCTTCACTGAATTCTAGATAGGATATATACTTCTATTATTCGGATCACATTTTGAGTCTAGACAGGTTGCAGCTTGAAACTCTGCCCATTCCAATCTTAAAACCTAAACACCAGAGACCATGTAGATAAGGTCTGTATACTTCTGTGCTATGTTTCTTGGGTCTAAGACAACATAAGTTTGTAATAGTTAATTATAGTTCTTCAGCTTGATTTGAACAGGTACAACAGAAAAAGTCTGGTTCTCACTGACCCCACTATGGACAGATATCTGTAAGGAAATCAGTGCACTGCTCTTCGACTCTTTTTCTGCATCAGAACCTGTAACATATTACTTTCAGTGTATAATTCAGTTGGGTTTCTTTGGGAACCCACTTTGGATGTCTGTTGTCTTTTACAATCCTTACCTGAATTACCCTTATTCACAGAAGCCATGCAAATGTTCCCTGTTTTTTTGTTCAGCTCCATACATTGTTCTGAATCATGCTTTCTTTTAAGTGTTGTCATATGTCTGGCTGCACTTAGGTTGTGAACACTTTACTAATTTGGTGTTGCGGTAGTAGCACAGCAGCTCTTGGATCTGTCCAGGATTTGACATGTAACTTCTTTGAGGGGTTGACCTTCTTTCAATTGTGCCAACATTCTGTCTCCAACAAAGAGTTCTGCTACAATATTTGCATATCTTACCACAAAGTCCACTAACCATTTAATCTTTGCTCGTCTGTATGCTGTATGTGCTCATAGTATGCTGAAAAGCAGCACATTTGATTGTTCATCAGGTAATTGTTACAAAAAGCAACATCCTAATATAATAATACATTTTAATTGGCGGACGCCTTTCTGAACACTCAAGGACATCTTACATAGTAAAAACAGCATTTACACATAAAGGAAAATAGACTAGAACCTGGGATTGGTTGTAGTAAAGTGGGGTGAAACAAATAAAATAAAAATGAAACTACAGGTTAAAAGCTTTCTGGAAAAGATCCGTCTTTAGTAATTTTTTTAAAGAACTAACGGTGTCTGCATTTCGAATGTGTGGCGGAAGCATGTTCAAGAGCCCAGGTACTGAGCAGGAAAATGCCCACACACCCATAGTTGATAGGCAGAAAGGGGGACTGACAAGAAGACCAGCAGAGGCAGAGCGGAGGGAGCGATAGGGGACATTGCCAGGCAGGAGGTTGGAGAGTTAAGTAGGTGCAGGATTATGGAGGGCATTGATGGTGAGGAGGAGGGTCTTGAATTCAATTTGGTAGAGCACAGGGTGCCAGTGACGACTGATAAGAATGGGTGTAATATGTTCAGATGATTTTGTATGAGGGAGGATTCTGGCCACTGAGTTCTGAACCAATCCTGTCGCAATCAATGTTTGTTATGTCCTCAATGCAGTGCTCAAATGTACGAGGGAAAGTTTAGTTCAGTGGGTTGCCTTTGTAACTAGGGATCTGTTTTGATGGGTTTAATGAACATATCTGCTCTTTAGCCTGCTTCTCTGTTGTTTCATTGCCTTTCTTGACATTCAAAACGTCAAAATGCTGCAGAACATGCCACAAGTGCTGCTCCCTCACAGTTTTCTCCGCTAGTGAAGCTGTGGATGTTTGGTAAGACCCAGGTGCGGACTGGGTAAAAATATTGACCTGAGATTCTGAAGTGGAATGGCTGGAAGGGGGTCATTATAATAAAAAGATATTTCTGAAATCAAACAATGTAATTGTTAAAGTATTGTAAATTACTGTAATTGTTAAAGTAATTAACAATACTTTAACAATTACATAATTTGACTTTACAAATATATTTTTATTGTAATAATCCGCCATTTGTTTGCTATCGCACTTGTGAAATTCTTAAACGTGTCCTTGTTGCAAGTTAATGCGACACATCTTTGCTACTTATCACTGTAATTGCCTCCATTTCTGATTATGGGCTTGTGAAGTACGCTAATCAACTACTGTTGGAACCTTCTTCATTCATTTCAATTGTTTGCATCTCTACTCTTTCTTCTGGTGTTTTTCTATTTATATCGTACCATGCCTATATCCTCTCATGTTTTCAGGCTGGTTGACTATACTATAATATATTAAGCTGACTGTACAATAATTTAGTTGTAACTTATTTTCACAGTGTATATATATATTACTTTGGTTTGCTAGCTAGCACACATTCAACATGTTCCAACAGGAAGATAAAATATTACTAGATTTTACATTAACATTATAATGAACACTACTAAGATTACGCTAGTGTCTTATGCACAATATCATATGTGCCGTTTTCCAGCCACTGTTGGTATTCTGGACTTTAGTATTACAGGAAAATCACCTTTGGGCTGAGTCTGTGTGTTGGATGGAGAAGCACTGTCAGCAGCATTCTTAATAGGCCCTTGAAACATCTCCATTATTGTCAAGAGACCGTTGTTGTTTTTCTCTTACCTTCTCTGCACCACCTTTCTATTTCCTCTCCATTTTAACAACAAATGTATGTTATGAAAAGCTGTAAGATAAAAAAAAATGCTGTAGATATTCACCAATCAGGTTCAGCAGAAATGTTTGGCAAATTCAGTTATACAGGGTTCACTCCTCCTCCCCCTTCAAAATTGAAATATTGGGTTGATCCATGTGAGTAAGTGGTTGTGTAGACCTTTGTGTGCCAGGGAGAGAGAATTTAAAGTCAGGTGGCACAGCCTACAAGATTCCGGTCATCCTGGGAAAAATTGCACATAATTAGCGTCTGCTAGGCGGCCCACGTATGTTGGGTTGGACCAGCCCACTGGCAAAAACTCTCAAACCTCCCGATGACCAGTCTGCCCCTGGTTATACCTGCTGCTTGCGTTGCTTTTACTTTTTCATTGTTGACTGGAATGGTTATATTCCAGTGAACAACGAGTGATTACATTTGATAAAATATCTTTTAACAGTAAGACATTTTGGTTTTGATTTTATTTATGTATAATGTATCTAATAAAATGTTGCTAAACTAGCCTAATCAGTCATTTTGTAATCCCTAATTGGTCAACTTCAGTCTCAGCGTTGTTTTTAATTAATCCTCAAAACAACATTGAAATTCATTATCCAGAAATGTGTCAATATTTTCATTATTTAATATCATAATCATTATAAATCTGCTTACAAATAGCAGTTTACAATTATGGCAATATCAAAGCTCTTCTAAGAGTGGAGCCCATACAGTGCAATACATAGCAAACTGTGAATGTTCCTGGTACATGGTACACAGTAGAAGTGCGATTATTTTACCTTAGTCCAGCTTTTATGTATTTCATGGAAGTGACATATTTCCAATTTTTCAACACTCAGATCAGCTCATAATCTCTCTCGCGCGTTATGCTTCACATCCTGTCCATATGAAAGGTTTTGAATTGTTGAAAAAGCATCGCTGTGATAGCTACTGAAAACAGCTTGTGTCCCATTGTGTCATGATGTCAGCCTTCTGGAGACAAACCCCTGATGAGGCAGGTCCAAGAAGGTCTAGCCACAGCCAGAGTGTGTCACTTCTCAAAGCATCTTTCCATTGTTAACGTTTCCTCAGAAAGGCCTTGCTGAAAGCTGGCCCAAATATGGCTCATTAAAAAAAGCACAAATAACATTCAGATGGTTCCTAGGTTTTCCTCACAGCTATGCAGTGAAGAATGACAAGTCCAACAAAACCATGTCGAGTTTTTCATCCAGGCCCATTGTGTTCCCACATTAACTCCAAGCTGGGCCCTTTGAGCCCGGCCAGAGTTGTGTCTGGCCTCCTCGGACATGGCCCGGCTCTATCAGCAGGCTTGGCCTACACAGCACAGCATCACCATGCAGACTCTTAGATTCGTCCCCTTTCAATTTTCCCTCTTTTCTTCCTTATTTCTCCTTTGGCTCTCAGACCCACTGCGCCAAACGATTGATGGGGCAGGACAGACGTTATACAATTAAGATGGTTTTTCTCAGCCAAGGGAGTGCATTCATTTCAATAAGGCCCATTGTGCTTGCTGCAATTGTTTTGACTTGTTTTCCCAAGCATAAGGACTCCGCAGTCTGGATCTGTAAACAATATAAACAATCTGGAAAAAGCTTGAAAATGTAAAATGAAACAAAAACAATATGATCATTTCTTACTTTATGGTGATAACTGAACCAAAGCCTGTGGATACTCAGAGGATTTTTAAGTTCATGTCCTTCCATATACAACAGCTGGCGACACATGCCAATGGGATCTGGAAAACCAATTTCAACTAAAATTGGCAAGTCTACTGAACTATAAAGCACTCAAATAAGAGAGGCACATATCAATCAAATAGGAAGGTTACTAAACGTCTTCCAGACAGAGAGAATAAGAAAGAACTCAATAGAATTGAGACCTATTGAGTAAATCCCAAGCTAAGTAGGGTGTTAGGATGCTAAAGTTTGTGTTTAACCTTGCAGGACTTTTGGAAGGCACTTGCGAGTGTCGGCAGTGCAGAGTTTTGGCAGCCGCACAGGGAGCCTGGTGAGTCGGCCAATCTCCGGGAGCTGCTACTCCACACTAATCTATTTTAAACCATCTGTGAAATTAGCAAGATTCCTTAAGTCCTTCACCTCTAAGGATTAAAAAATGTCTGAGGGCGTGGGCTGTCCTTACATATGTATGCATGTCAGATTACTCAGAAAGAAAAGCCAAATCAAAGTTCTGATTGTTCGTGTTGGCCATGATGGGCAGTGCTAATATTTTGCTTCTTTTTATAATGTATTTCAAATGAATTCATATGCTGGGTATGTGGTCAATCATTGGGGCTCACTCCTAAAAGTAATGACATTTATTTTTATGATGAAATCCACAAAATACATATTCCCTGAGATGACAGTGTAAAACCCTAAATAGATAGAAGACGCAAGTACAAATAAATCACAGAGCGAGAGAGAGGCAGGGAGAAAGAGGAGAGAAAGACAAAGACAGACAGAGTGAGAGAGACAGAGACAGAGCCATACTTGAGCATTGCATTAGAACTGACAAAGGCAGTACAATAAAATCATGAGTCAAGCCTAATGAGAAAATCAGATAAATAGCAGCTGTGCTTTGGGAGCCCACACTCTCTGACTGATCGCTGGGCTTAGCGGCCATGCCGTGGAGGATCCAGGAACCATTGAGGACTCCCCAGATTCTCAACCCATCTGATTGGTTAAATGGCATCCTACTAGGATGCAGCGGTAATATTGTATTCATATTTATCTGCAGCTCCAACACCTACATCTTTTTACTAACACTGTGACAGTTTATCCAAACAAGCCACTTACAGGCAGTGACATTACTCTCCATACCTTACTGGACCTCCAACCCCAACCCCCTACTCCATCTGGCAAGCCTAGAAAAAAAGTATGGCATATCGAAGATTAAAAATATGGGCCTATGGAAATTAGAATTATTGTCTCTCACTCAAGATTAAAATGTCACAGGCCCCGTATCATTTTAATGTCGTACACCCACACCCCCGTGCACGATAACATAAAGACAAATACACAAAGCACAGGGCTTTTCTCCTGGCCATTATTTGTAATGCAAGCTTGGAGAATTACTATGAGATTTATTGTGCACTGGTATATGTCTAATTTTCCATCTACCGCTGGGCACTTCTGCTGAAGAAAGCTGACACAGGCGTCTATTATACACACCGCAGTTAAACTGTGGGTTTTACGCATGCTCTCGGGGAAGGCAACGCAAAGGCAGCATACTGGTAAAAGACACAAAATGATTGATGAATAGAGAAAAAACATCTTTGAACGGTTTTCCAAAATGTTTGGGAACAGCTCCTATCCCAGAACCTTTCTCTTGTTTGAGAGAACTCTAGCAAACAGAAAGGAAAAACATTTTTTGTTTAATTTAAAGTTGATTTTTTTTTACAGTCCTGGTATATAATTCTTGGAAACGGGAATTGTTCATGGCAGCAGGAATTTGTTTTGTGTGTATTTCATCTTGAAACAATGACAACTCAAAATCTAAAATGTAATCTCTTTTTAGTGAAAGGTAATTGTTCACTGAATCCTAAATGACATCACCCTGAATGGGAAGTACACGGTTGAAACAGTAACAAATCCCCATCTTGTCACGGTCTCTGAAAAAAAGGTAAGGGATGGGCCTGAAGGTCTTCTCTAAAATTCCCAAACAGGACCTAACTGACAATTAAAAGGTTATAGGCTATTTGCAGCTATGGAAAGCCACCAGATTACCACGCACACAGCTGATCTAAATTTGCAACCAATATAGACCAGAGATTTACTGCTCACTAACCCAAATGTTAAGGTTGTCACTTAATCTTGCACCAATCATATTTCAAGACTATTTTTCAGAAGACATTTTTCAAGTATATAGTATGAGTATATTCAAAAGAATGTAATCCTACCCTATAAGCAGACTATGGGTAATTTCATACATATTGTACTTCTTTTTGCTACGGTTGTTCATTTAAGATATTGTATGAATGGAAAATTAACATTTATGGTGTACCATTAGCAATTTATGTTGCAATTGTCTTTACAATTTCCTTGAATTCAATTTGTATTTCTTATCAACAATAGGGTTTAAATATTCCTGGAAATATATTTAAATTGTTGAATTTTTAAAGTAAAAATGTAGTTATTTATTATGTCATTTAGAATTGTACAGTTTAAATTATTGAGCTATTTCAAGTAATTGTAAAATGAAAATGTCAGTATTCCGTTAACTCATATATCTCATACACTCCTATTAGTAACCAAAGCATAAAATGAGCAGTAAAAGAGTTCCAAGGCTGGACTCTATGGGATACTATAGGACATCCACTTTGATCCTGACCTGCAGTTGATTATCCTGGGGAGCATGAGAACAGGGGCTGCCAACAGAATACCCAAGGCCCAACGACAACTAATTTGTTGTTTCAACACAGGTTTGACAGGGAATGGGAATTAAATGTAATGCTTTAGATTGTTTTTCTTTTTGTTGCTCTTTTCTCATAGAGGTTCATGTCATCCACCCAAAGCAGATGAGCTGACCAATCAGGAAAACCCTCTAATATTTTGAATGGCCAGAATTCATTCTCACAATTTTGGTGGTTAGGGTACATCCACAGCATTTCAACAGAAACAAGTTGCTTTTGATTACAATGTTTTTGATTACAAGTTGCTACTTGATTACTATATTAACTGTGCCAAATTATCATATTATATTTTTTACAAAGGAAAACAAATCAGTCTCTTTTAACAAGGTTTCTATTTACTACCTATCGTTGGACATTTCATTAGGTGTGGGCGTAGATAATCTGTTTGGTACGATAATCACCTGACATGGTTACTACGCCATACAAAGTTATCTGATGGTTATACTGGCAGTTCTTTCTTTGCAATCAAGCTTAGCCTAAAAAAGCATATAATCTCCCGTTAGCAGCTTCTTAATCAAACCAGAATTATCTTGCAGGATACCAAAGCTATAGTTTTAAGAATGCTTTAAACATAACTACAATCATTGGAGTAAAACAAGCTGATATGTTGATATCCAATGGGATATGACAGTTATTGAACTCAGATGTTTACATGTGATAAAGTTGTATGAAAACTGATTTCTTATTAAATAATCAGGTGTCACCCCAGGTGTAATGACATGGGAGTGGTGCAGATGGTATAGTACATGGTTTCAGAGAACAGTGTCAGTGTTTACAGACAGGGCATAAGGATACATGTATTGTTTCATATCGGAGTCAGTAAAAAGAACAGACACCATTGTTTATGAAATCTTTTTTTATCATTAGGAAACATGAGCTTCTGTTTTCTCACTTTAATGATGAATGTACCACGTATGGGCTTCTGATAAATAAATTGTCTTCAAGAATTCATTCTTACAAAGCAGCCTAAAATAAAATGTTGGAGAGCACCATGGAATATGTCATTTTTGCATGTAATAAATCAGCGGACAGTCAATGTACAGGAGCAACAAAATAGAGACTTAGATTTTAAAACAAAATGTCTCTTTAATTTGTAAGTGTCAACAGCAGTACAAAAGATGGAGTGATGGTGAGACTTTTTGTCACACAATTTCTTACTCTTTTACGGAAAAGGAGGAGACTTGAGGTAAATTAGCTTAAATAGGCAGTTATACAACCCACTCCTGCCTTGATACATAAATTGATTGAGTACATATAGAAAGATGATGTTACGTTACAATATGCCTGAATGCATCCTGTGGGGAAAACAACCTAGATGCACATTACTAAGGTGCCTAGATACACCCAATTGTGTCACTTACCTGGTGTATCTTTGATATACTGTATTAATACTACCAAAACAGAGGAGACTGCTCTCCAATACATACAGTACCACTGTAGAATGATTTCACCTTAAGTTTACCTCACGTCAATACTGCACATGGAAACCAAAGACTTGCTGGTTTACATTTTAAAGCCAAGCAAAAGAACATTTTAGTACCTTTTTCCTTTTTGTATTTTAACAATTATATTCTTAGCAAATAGCTTTGTTTTTTTTTTTACTGTATAAAGAATGTGAACACAAATGTGACGGCAACCTTTTTTTAAGTTCAATTAAAAACTTTACAGTGGACTGTACAAGATATTATGATAAACTATTTACATTTTCAGAATTAAAACTTTTTTCAAAGCAGCAACAGACACTATTTAATTTTCTCTAGTTACTCCCAAACAAAACCTGCCTATACCTGCCAAGAAATAGATTTCAATGCAGAAAACTGTATCAGGCTGCCAGCGGTTTCAAAACAGCAATGGCCCCAGCAACAGAAGAGCCACACACAGCACACAAAGCAAAGTACCATTCACAACTATATAAGTTGTCCCCAACAGCATATTGTACACTCCTGAACAGCAGCTAGCATGTCAGTCCAGCATGTCAGTGAATTGTGCTGATTAAATTAACACAGAGAACGTTCTCACCATATACAAAAAAGGTAAATGACAGAAATAAGAATTACAGTAAGTTGTGTGATACATCATACACACTGTCCTCAGTTGTCAAATCTTGTTTGCATTTACATGGCTTAGACACTGATGGATTAATAAAAAATAATAATGAAAACATTTTGCTGATGGCTGAATGGGCTTGGTTAAAAAAGAACCAGCAACACATAGAAGAGGACCAAGGGTGATAGATCTAGAATGACCACTGGTAGTTGGCATTGTGCCACATAAAAAAACACATATTTGCACACTCCCTCCAATTTCAGCTTACCAAGAACCATACTAGTGTTTTTAACAAAACATTGCTGATTAATAGAACCCTTTTAGTTTATTCTAACTGTAAATGCAACAATGCATGCAGATATGCCTTTACAACAAAACTATTAATTTATGCTACTATCAACCCCCCTCAGGAAATATATGGCACATGACAGTATAACCACTGAGGTCTGTGACAAACACATAACACATTGTTCGGGTCATGATTGCACACACAAGTATAATAAAAACATACATGTTAAGTGCTTTTTGTTTCGGATGAATTTTAAGCATTTGTCCTTATTAAAGATACAGAGTACCTTAACTGCGCTATATGTGCATGAAATTATATAATGGATTAAAACATTTTTAAAGACTCGTTGAATTTAACTGATTATTGAAGCTCCATGAATTGTCTGAGGGAGGTCATTAATATGCTATCAAGTCAGGTGCCTGTCTGTCTCTGCTACAGTTCTGTCCAATACTGATCTTTTTCTACTGGGAAAAATATTCCTCATCTACTTGAGGTACAGTGACTTGTCAGTTTTAAGAACATGGATCAGCATACACTGATTGAAAGAAAAAAGAAACAGACAAAATACATAACTTATATCACTACGTACTCATGAACAAAAATATAATTATATTTCCTATGTTATATTTACAATAAAATCTATAAGCATTTTATTGAAAACAAACATTTTTGACTTCCAATTCATTAAACATCTGTTTTATTCTGTCTCTCTGATTGTCCTGTCATAATGTTCTACTGACAATTTTAGAGCCAACAGTGGCTAATAAATACAATAACATGTCTATACTCACTATAAAGCTTCAAATACAATATACAACACAAAACATGTGAACCAAACCAAAAAAAATGCGTTTCTGATGTCCGGTATTTCTCAGCTAACCAAGTTACTATGCAGGCCTTCTGTCAAGTTAACTGCTCAGTATCTATCTTGCACACTGTCTCTCTCCCCTTGGCGGCCCTGGAGCTTAGACAAAGTGTTCATTCATTAAACGTGTCTTTGCATAAATAAACGAAACAAGTAGACAGAAAAATGACTCAAATCTGGTAACTGTGAGAACGAGCCCACAACTGGTGACTTTTGTTCATTCTGGGTTTCACATTAGTCAGAATCGAGAAAAATACAATTTATATCCAGTGCTTATAACACTTATGAAACCTTGTCTCCTTGCGAGATTTAAGCATTTTTTTCTTTTCTATTTTTACAAGCGCAGTCAAGTTTCAGTCCCATCGAGAGTCCTTTTTTTACCAGCCCACTGAATTGGTTTGGCATGGTCATAAACATATGTACAAATAAAAATACATACAAATCAACCAGCACACAGCTTAAAAATGTTGACCTGGAGGAAAATCAGTTTAAAGTTTGTGTATGGGAGTCAATCCTAGAAAAAAGCATTGTACCTAAAAATAGCAATAACAACGAAACTAGCCAACCAAACAAAAAAATTAAAATGAAATGTAAATTAATAATGAGGTGCTTAAAAACTTCTAAGACTTAAGATAAATGCTTTCAAACACAATATAACACAATAATAGCCAGCTCCGAATGGGTCAAGAAAAATAAAAAAGTACTTAAGAGCCATCTGTACCAATTAGACCTGAGAGAGTAATGCAGTGACCAGCAGTTGGAGGTGGTTTTGGCCATGCAACCAGCCAACGCTGGTGACCAGTCATTTGATCCTTTAAAAAACCTCTGGGCTTCATCTGAAATGGACAGGTTCAAGGGCACGGGCGAGAATAGCCGGGCTCATGCATTAATAATGCTGTATTTGAGTGATACCCACTCGTCAGTCATTTTAATAATCCCCCACAGCTTGATGTACTTGTTCCATCTGCTCGCCAGCGCCTAGCGACTTGGCCAGGGCGGGAGCCAGGGTGGAGGCCTCACCACCCGCGCTTTGATGGAGAGCACAATAAGTGCTCCTTATTGTTCCCCCTCTCTCCTCCCCCAGCCTTCCAGTGTCTGCCACTCTGAGCCAGATGGCACCCCCTGGGTGTGGGGGTTGCCAAACTTGCCATGGGCAGAGGGCGGGGTCAAGACAGGGCAGGGACAGTGAGGAGGAGGAGCTTAGTCCTTGCAGCGTTTTTGGGGGGCATATTGAAGACAGTAAGGCCTTGACCGCATAAGTTAAAAAGAAAAAGAAATGCGGTTGTCATTTTTTTATGTTTAAAGGACAATTAAAGAGGGTAAGGATTTAGTTTGTGACAAACTTAAGATTGTCACAAAATGAAGCACTATGATGGCTTAATGCATATTTTATATTCTTTCTACATGTAAATAACATTTATTTTTAATACAAATGTTGTCTTTATTCAAAATAGACAACTGGCCACTATAAAAATGGAAAATACTAACTGGGTTGAAAATGAATTAGTAAGTGTTAATAAGTAAGTGCATCAATGTAGAGATTCTTCACAGCTCTAATGTGGTTCATGGATTAAATACTGTTAAGTTAAATGCAACTCATTATAATGACACCTTGTCTGTAGCCCTCTCATAAAAGAAACACAACTTGCTTGTCTTACACACATGCTTTACCCTCACACTCTGTATTTTGTCTTACACACATGCTATACCCTCACACTGTGTCTTTTCTCTTAAGACTGTTGCAATACTGAATACATGGCATTAATCTATGCTCTGTTTTAAGACTATTATGTGTCAATGTAAGATGTACAATGTCTAAAAAAGACTTAAGATAAAATAGAGTTTTAAGCCCAAAGACTTTAAAACTTGCTGCCCCAGTAGGGGCTAAAGTGTTTAACCAAATGTAGTGTAGCTACACATTGTAAAACAGCAATTTGTGATTGTAATGCCCCCAAAGCTGCCTTTCACTGCCTTTCCAATCCTACAGATTGGATGCCTTTGGCCCCTTTGGCATTCTGGCTTGATTACAATTGCTCCGATTAAGAACTTGGTGAGTAAGACTAAGTTGGAAAGCAGCAAGTGAATGAGAGGAAAAGAGAGTGTTACAGTGCTCTGTGTTTGACTGGATGGGGAGCTAGGAAGGGAGAGGGGCCTGTTGGTCACTGCACTGGTCTCCATGGAGAACAGCTGTCATTTTGAACAACCACACCTGAAGCTATCACATCACCTCCTGTTCTTGGCCTAGACACAGCACACTGTCTCCAGATTCCTGAGTGTATCACTATGGGAAGGTAAATAAGAGAAAAGTTAATGTTGAAGCCACACTAATATACCAAGAGATTGTCTGTTAATAATGCAGTCTCATCCCTCAAGACTCCCCAATTTTGTTTTTAATTTGAAATGTTTGGCACATCTGCACAAAATTGTACAGTATGTTAATAATAATAATACAAATAATAAGGGAGTCTGATGATTTCCCAGAATTCTGCAACTGTTCTGTCAGTTTTTTGTTATAATAAAATTCCAAATAGGTTGTTCTCTTAATAGTTTCAGATAATTTTCAATTTAAACATTCACAAGCTGTTGGCTGGCACAGCATACCTGAGTGAGAATATATAACTCCCATCAAAAACAGTAATAAAATCTAGTAAAAGCATTTAACTGAAGAAAAAAATGTGTATCATAAGAAACTAAGTAAGACTAAGAACAATGGATTCATATCAAACATTAGATTTCAAGTCCTGTCATCAAAAGTTGTGTAGGCAATAACCCAATTGTGTAAAAGTCCATGAACAAAACCAAAAAAGAAATGATGGGATAGTAAAAAACAAAGCAAAACTAACCAAAACAAACTGCTTCACACACAGTAAAAACATTTAAGACCGGTAGTAGTTGATTCTGACGGAGTCACATATGCATGCAGGCTCCTAAATGATACATCGGAACGCTTTGTTCTGTATTTTGTTCTGTTTTTTTTTGTTTGTTTCTCTTCCTTCAGTTAGTCTTGGCTCTGTGTATGGTTCTCCAGTATGAATGTGTGTATGTCTCGGCTCTGATGTGGAGAGGCTTCAGTTGGCGCCGACGATCGGCTCCAGTGTCTCAGTCTCACTGCTGTAGTCCGATTTGGGTTCCTCATCAAAGTCCTCGTACATGTCCATCTCATCTACCTCTCCGTTGACGAGGGGGTCATTGGTTACCATGGCACAGGGCTCTATCTTCATGTTGTAGGTGCTCTGGATGACGGGAATGGCCGGCTCCGGGCTTGCAGAGGCGCTGGAGCATTCTGACGTCATGTGAGGGGAGGGTGTGGTCGTTGCCATGGTTATGGCCCCAGGGTAGACCACGCCGGCACTGGTGCTGATGGGGATCTGCGGTTGTTGGCTGTAGAGAGAGAAAGAGAGAGAGACTATTAGAAAAGTTTCCGATCCATTGTTATGATCCCCAGGCTAAATATTCTTTACGATCAGTTCTGGATTATTTCTATAGGTGGAAAGAAGCTTTACTTTCAATATATATGAAAGAAAACTTTTACAGTTTCATAGGATTAGCATATAAAGAAGGTTGACGTTATGTGTGCCACTCGAGTTAACTCAGAAGATGCCTTTACTTTAACTGACAGTGCTAGCTAAAATGTGTTCCTACAGAGGTGTGTTCTCAGCCAATGGTTCGGTGAAAATGATTTGGGAGAACAGTCATCTTGACCGCACTTTTGAGTCTTTCTGAAATGGCACCCACTTTATTAGAAACAAAGTCAATTTGGTGGTTAATGTGCTCTCTCTTTCAATCTGGTGTTTTAGCAGTAATTGATAACCCAGCGATTGAATGGCTAACGGGTGACGAGGGACCACATGGAGAAGCCTACTCCTTACTGACCACACGCAGAGGTTGGATCCAGACAGCTGACCTCCATCGCTCTGTTAATCAATACTTATGCTTTAGATCCTGTAATAATGTCTGCATCTTTTTCTCTGCAATTACAGTAAGCGATTGCGTCAAATTGATAAATCACAACTATTAAAGAACACTTCACAGTAAAGCAGATCACAAAATGTGTTTGACTTGGAGGATTCTTAATGCTCCTCAAATTTACTGGAGATCGCCTACGACGTGTAGAAAAAGAAATGGCATTTCTTTCGTTGAAAAGAGAAACTATTACAGTGGTCTTCATTAACAGATACGCATTGCATAGGTTGTATAATATACATTATTTAAAGAGCAAATGTGATGCATTTATATGGTGCATTTGAGGGACAGACCGTGTGACACTGGCAGACCCACTACATCATCTATAATGTAAGCACGGTGAAGAGTGTGTTCTCAGGCAAAACGCCAACTGCTTCCAGAACAGTCATTTGGCTGTGTGTCTACGTGTGTGTGTGTGTGTGTGTGTGTGTGTGTGTGTGTGCGTCGCGCCTGTGCTCTAAGCCTGGCGTTCTTCACTGTGCACCTACCCCACAGTGAAGAACTGCCTCATCTCCTGCCGTCGCGAGCGCATCATCTGCTTGTACTCGCCGATGCGGAGCTTCTTCCCGTCGATGATGCAGGTTCTCTTGGGCCGGGGCTTGTACTTGTAGTTGGGGTACTTCTCCAGGTGGATCTTACTGAGCCGGGCCTGCTCCTCATAGAAAGGTTGCTTCTCTTGGTTGGTCATGGACTTCCAGCGAGAGCCTGGAACAGACACGGGAATTCGTAATGAAGGCACATTGTATTGAATTTTCAAAACAGAGGAATAGAAAGGACTTTGGAATTATATCTATTTATAAACTTAAGAAACAAAAACACTTTTTAAAAACTATCTAATATTTGGTTACATTTAAAGATGCATATTCATTGATGTTGACAATGTTACATCCTTTTGGGATATTACAACAAAGTTGTTATTGTAAACGGCAAATAAACAATTTTCTCTTGGACATCATTGCCCACATGAATATGTACTGAAAGAAATACTATGCATTAAACAGTGTTCAACACACTTCCCATTAATTTCATCAATAAAACTAAATCAAGGTGCCCGGGGCAGATAGTGTTGCTCTTTCATTTTTATTCGACATTGTGTATGCAATTAGTGAACGTGAGTCTACAGACTCATCACTTTAAATGAGAGTTTCAATTTCGGATACCATATCTAGTCTGTGAAGCCAGTAGCAGGACTGTGGGTGCGATAAGAAAAACTATACCCGGTCTGTAAATATTTTCTCGCTGCACTCTAGTGTCCTGCTCCTGCCTTGATGACAGCACTTTTAATAGCCGTGATCTATTGACTCTCAGCACAGTGGGGACGAGACCCATTTAGCCACCGCTATTTTTCATGACCAACACTGACGGCAGTGACGTGGCGGTAAATCCATCTGTACGCCAGCACTGATTGAGCCACGGTGGCAAATCAGACAACATGCCACCCCCCCAACTCCCACTGGTACCAGCTACAAATGTTTACGTCCACACAGACAGGTATTAACCACAGTTGGCTTCAGTTAGCACGGGGCATAGTAGATTAATTAAACACACACCTCGATAAGCATAACGTCATTAAGAGATTAAAACCGTGCAAGGTTTAAGCAATACCCTGTCTGATTTGAATGTGCAGTTTGAAAAATTATACATTTTTCGGGGGGGGAAAGCAGAAAAATATTTACCACAAACGATGTTAGATTTCAGCGTTTGATCAACAGATCGTTGGGTCTCCTGTCACGAACAGTAACAGGTTTGATTCTGTCCACCAGGCCATTTGCCTCCACAGTGTTTCACTGTTTCATGAATGGCGTTCTGTTTCTTCTTGTTATTAACATAGTGGTTTAAACACTACCCGTTTATCACTAATGCCAACAACTAAACAGTCAAGTGGTTATACCCAGCTGAGGGCAGATTTCAATGTGCGTGTGTGTGTTTGTGGCGCTATTGGGTCCTTGTTATTGCTTAAGTTAATAGTTTTGGTTAAGAGAGAACATTTAATTTTATGGACAAAAAAGTCAAATGTAATATCCTAACTTTCTGAACAAATTAGATCTTGCTCAACCCAATTTGATCAGTACATCATTTTTATTCAGGGACAGACTGCAATGGCTGAAGGTGTGAAAGAGGCATGGCAGGAAGAGAAAAAGAGAGATGCAAGAAAGAAGGGAGTCTTACCCAGAATCTTGCTGATGTTGGAGTTGTGCATGTCTGGGAAGGCCTGGAGGATCTTGCGGCGCTCATCCTTGGCCCAAACCATGAAGGCATTCATGGGCCTCTTGATGTGGGGCTCGTTGCTGTTCCTTCCCCGAGCTTCCCTGTAGACCCGCGCCTCGGCCGTACTGGTGCCTCCTGTAGGCCAACAATAATACTGTTGTGGTTTATCTGCTCCGGTACCAGAGCCATTCAGAGCTTTCCACCCTGGAAACACCAGAGTAGGAACAAAAAGCAGAAGAGAGACCGAGGCAAGCTATTAATCAATTGCCAGGAGCCGCGTTTGTGCCCTATCCTCAAAAGTCTGTCATCACTAAGACAAAGACTGGGGTTCAACTAAGAATGGTGTTCTCTCTTGCTCTGGGCTACAAGGTTGTTGCTAAACTACAGGAAGCCCTCAAACTTTTTTCCACTGGAACAGACTAGCCTTGACGACTGGCCTTGACGGCCATGTTGAGAATGAAGAACAAGGCGACATTGTGAGAGTACTTGAGCCACCCTACGGATCCTTTTTGTTATATCCAAAACCATAATAAGAGGACGTTGACTTAAATGCATGTTGGAAATTATGTTTGGAGCTTGGCAAGAATTCTTAATTATATTGGGTATTTGGAAAAAAAACACATCCGTTTCACACCAACCCATTTGCACATTTACTAATACTAAGCCTTTGAGGGAAAAAAATGCTTTAGCAGTGGTAAGTATTTTCAGTGGAGTATTGTAGGCAACACTCAGCAAAAAGCTATTTGGCATATTGAAAAAGTTGTACATTCCATTGTCCACTTTGCCACCAAATTTAGCAGCATCGTTTGTGCATCTCATAGCCTACTAAATGATGATTGAGGTTACAGTGGCATAAGAAGAAAAATAAAATGCTAACCTCACCTGTTATTGTACTGTTTAGAGATACATAAATGTAGAGGTATTTCAAAACATTCTATTCCTATTTACAATCAAAGTAACTCCAAAAGTGTTTAACTCCAAAGTAACATAAATGTGTCACAGTCTATTGACTTTTGGAGATCAATATACTTTCAGGATAAGGAACATCCTTTAAGTAGTAAAATAGTGAAATACTCCTTTATGCCTAACACGCATTTACTGATAGACATACAAGCCTTCACACAACACACACATTACGTGTGACGAGAACTTGTCGACTCACACACAGAACTTCTCAGCAAAGTGCTGTTTCTTAATCAGGCCATTCTCAATCAGCATATGAGAAGAGTCTCTCTGTCTCTCCGTAGTAAACTGTACATCAGCCTGATAATGATTTCTGTTTGCATGCACATTTGCTTCCTTTTATATGTAAGATGTGAAAGAATTTAATAAAAGCTGTATGAATATTTAAACAAACAAAAACATGTTGATAAACAAGGTTTGAAAAATAAGACAAAAAAAAGCTTTCCATATGCTACCATCCATCTTTAATGATCCAAAATCTGGAAAAGAAAGCTTGGGATGACTCATGCATATTTCATCATCTACATGTGAAGTGGATTCTCATTAGGATTCTCCACCAGCTTGCCGTCTTGGCACACGTTACCTGCGGTTTGATTTCTATTATTACTTCAGTTGATAAACAAAATCAAGCTGTTAATGAGTAATGGAGCGTTGTGCTACTCTGTGACCGATTCACTATCCAAAGACACATTCACTCCTGTTCAAGGCCCAGCAGAGAAGAGCCGGTCAGACTTGGGGAGACTTTCGATGTACTGTAGCTGTAACTATCCCAATTAATTCAGGGAAACAATGACAGAGTAAAAAAACACCCAAACACACACAGCACAGTATCACCGATTTTAGTAAAATTGACACAAATTGTTCATTAGAAATTTGTGACATTTGTGACAATTTGTAATAAGCAATTTCTGTCTATTTCATGAAAACCTGTGATACTTTGCTGATATACATACAGAAGTCCCTTCTGGGCTGGTGTTGGACAGCTTTGACCACACTGATAAGCTGAATTGAGGTCCGGTCTAAGCTGACCTGTCCTCTGTAATAACAAGGCCAAAGGCTTTCCAGGAGTTTGGTTGGCCTGTGGTTCAGGTCCGGCCGTCCAGCAGGAGGCCCTATTCTCCCAGGCTCCTGCTGTGCTGCGCCTCCACTCAGGACATACAAATCCATTTATACCAGCTCATGTTTAACAGCCATACCAATACATTTATGATACAGAAAGGCTTTCCTTTATCTGGGAGACCAGTGCAATTTGCCTTTTCACCTCGTCACGGTACATCAGCCAGAGCCCTGGGGACTTAGCTCTTGTCATTTAGCCTCTGGCAGGGAGCATTCTCAAAGCCACAGTCGTGTCAGGCATCTGACGGTCAGACAGCTCTCATCTGCCTGCCACGCACTGTGCATGGATGGATATAGCTACCTCTGTGGTCCACACTGGCCTCCAGCATACTGCTCATGACTGCCCTCCTTCAGAGCCCTAAGGAGAGGCACAGGTCAAAACGCCCAAGGCTTTCCTTCTCCATTCTTCAGGTGAATGCCTGCGTCTCAACAAATATACACACATTCGCAAGGCCCAAATCCCTCTCCGCTCTTCCACAAACCTCCCATCAACACATACCTGTACACGTGCGCTGTGGAAGAAAAAACCTATATGCCTTTATTTCCCTGCCGTCAGGATTCAGGAATAATACACTACCTGCACAGCCACCGTCCCCACAGTACATTCATTTCATTTAGCAAGCACTCACTGTACAGGATAAATTGATTTCACTTTGTTTGGTTTTGACAGCCATGTTTATTGTGCAATGAAATGTGGTGTGGCGTGGGGCTGACAGTATCCATCAACGCAGGCCAATCTGCTGACTGCCGGGCCAGATGAAGGTATTCATTAGGCCACGAGCGCAGCGCTCACTCAGACACGACAGCCAGTGTCTGCGCCCCGGGATCGCTCGCTCTAATTTACGATGCCGCCCGTGCCATTACTCTGCCAGTGACACTGATTCAGCAATTTATATACTGGCATGCATGCGTACGGGCAGAGGTGAGCCTCTTATGAGGAGGGGGACACAACATGGTCCGCCACCCCAACACCAGTGCCAGGAAACACACCACTTCAATCAGTCCATTAGAGAGGAGGCCCGTGAAGCCCTGGGTTCTGGTTCGCCAGGCGGCAGACGACGGGCCCTGCATCAGCAAGGGTGTTCATCAGCCCTGGTGTTCTGACTCTGAGTGTGAAGCGGTGCTACTCTGCTGGGGTGCTAGCAGGTCTAGGTTAATAGAGTCGATCGGTACTGGGAGCACAGCAGGCCACAAGAATGAGCCCGACCCTGGGCTAAAGCAGGCTGAGGTTCCTGTGATGCCAACATTCAATGGGGACATAAGGGCCGCATCCGTTGGTGTCACTGGTGGTCCCACTCCCCTTCTAGTTGGCCCTGCCCCCTCTCATGATATTCTCTAATCAGAAGCAGCAGCCATGGAGAGAGCTGGAGGCAGCATGGCCTACAGTTCACCTAGCATCACCCCAGAACAGCAACATGCAATTTACAATACTCTCTTCAAAACCAAACACCGTTCTGACATTTGCAAATGAACATTAATTGGTGTTTTTTTGGAGCAGCGTGTGGGGGAAGCAGTTAGGTAAGATTGTGTAAATAAATACAGATGTTTAGCAGTGACGGGCAGCCCCTGGGCGGGGGCAGGGGTGGGGGTTTGCTTAATAGAATTTATTGTGATTCATGAGGCCTACAGCTCAATGTGACGGAGCGATATGAGAATCTCCTTTTAATTTGTCTCTCCAACAGACTGAAGATGAGCAGCATGAATTACAGTGAGAGAGAGTGTGAAAGAAGAGAGGGGGTTACAGAGAGAGAGAGAACGCGGAGGATGTGGGGAGAGGGGGAAAGAGTGAATTTAATAAGAAGGAGAAAGACATTTTGAAAATAGGGAAATTAGAAACAAAACAGAGAGTGCAGGGAAGCTCAGTAACTTATCACACCTGTGTTGCAGGCCCAGACTCAACCCTTGTACCGATATGAGCCAGAGGGCTGTGCTGCCCCTCTCTTCCTTTCCACTTTTGTTCTGAGGGAACACACGACTGTCACCCAGGAATCCGCTCAGGAGGAACAGCCTCAGTGAGCAGGCAACAATCACGCCAACCTGCCAAACCCTCCCCTCTCCTTGCCCGGAGGGATCAAATCAAACACCTTACATCAAAGGCATTTACTGCTGACAATAAGGCCTTTCCCTCCAAGGAAGGGGGATCAGCCCTCATTCATGTGTATGGACAGATATGACACATGCACCTCTCAGCACCCCTTTTCTAGACATGGCTTATGGTCTGCTAATTAAACCATTACAAATTACAAGTGATTTAAGCCATACTTTAACATGCCGATCTGCCGCTTTTTTCCCTCCAAAGTTTGACGCTTTGAATTCTGCTATTTGTATGTGTGTTTTGGAACAAACGGTTGACAGGTTAGCACTTGCATGCTAGAGCTCTTACTTTTGACTTCTTCATCCTCCCTTGCATGCCATCACCCTCAAAGTGGGGCAAGGTACATTCCTGTTCACACCTCGCTATTCCAGAATGAATCAATAAAACCTGGACGACCTGGGCTGACAAGCACTTGATGTGTCTGGGCCTCAATAACATGCAAAACAATCAACCATCCTGGCAGACTATGGGAATGGGACATGCACACACACACACACACACATCCACAGACACAAATATGCATCTGCACACACACACACACTCACACTCGTAAGACATTAAATAGCTGAGGGGTTAATGAACATACAGAGATTATTGTAAAGAAATTGCTAATGGGGGAAAAATGTTTTGTCAAGCCATCATTTTGAATAACTGTTTTGGGAATAGGCACATTTTTCAAAGGCATAACAGTAACACAACCAATAAACACCACTACGTCAACTACGTTGAGTATCGGTCAAAAAGTGAATAGCATATCATGAATTGCATATTTATTCAATGTGTAGAAAAAGTATTTGCCTCCTTTTTGGCACTGAATGTTATCAGATCAACCAAAACCAAATAGGGAACGAGCATGAATAAATGGCAAAATATTTGGATACTTATTTCATTTATCTAATTATAGAAAGATATGCATCCAATGTGTGAAAAAAGTATTGTCTCCCTAAACAATAGGTTACTCTACTTTAAGCATTAATAACCACAGCACAGCACTTTCTGAAGTTAATTTTCAGTTTCTCACAAAGCTGTGAGGAATTTTGGCCACATTCATCCATGCATTATTGCGTTAACACAGTGATATTTGTGGGTTTAGGGTTAGGGTTAGTGTACAATATCTCAGTGGGTTTAGGTCTGGATTTTGACTAGACTATTCCAAAAAATATTTCATAAATTTTAATGTAGACATGCTAATGTATTTTCTTGAGCTACATCTGCACTTCAACTTTAGCACACTGGACAGATGACGTGACATACTCCTGAATGTCATGATTCCTTCAATAATTGCCATTTGTCCAGGTGCAACAAAGCATCCCAAAACCATTGCACTGCTATCACCATGCTTGACCCTTAGTAATAGGGATCAATATCGATATATCGGCTCTCCGCCGATAGGGCCATTTTAGTAAATTGGCTTATTGACCATTTTCTATTGGCCTCTCTTCGATATTCCCTCTACATATGAAACCCAAGTGCATCATTGAACTTTGATTGAAAAATGTTGCTGCTGCTACTAGAAAGATACATCGGGACGTGTGTATGCTCTTGCTCTACTCTCCCACAGTAAGGTAAGATTACAGTATATAAAAATGAATGAGTTTCAATGACGACCAAAATGTAATTCATTTTACAAATATTAGTAAAATGTATTTAACTAGTAACATGCATGGGTATGCATGCTATAAGCTAGCTAGTCAATAAATATAAGGATCCAGACTATGATGAATCTCAAATTGCATACTGAAAGTACGTACTTTGCAGATGATGGTGATATACGTACTGTTTAGTATATAGTAAGCTAGTATGCCAGTGTTGGGATCAATAAGGATATAATACCTCGTCATACAATTGCATCTCAACTTTGGATATTTTTGTCACGCATTAATATAACACCAAGTTTGAATATTTAGCCAGACACCATTAAGCATTGTTAAACTGACTAATGTTTCTTCTGAAGTTTAATGGTTTATTAGCCAGTAATAGGCCTACTAGTGTCTTAAAAATTGGAATAGTCAAAAGAATTGAGCAATTTCGAGCGAGACTGAAAATTATCTTTACACTGCCAAAGTTATTTCATGTCATGGCACAACAACGTACATTTTTCAATAAGTGTCAATGTAGGTGACAATAACTGACTTTTTCGTCAAGTGAAAATACGAGAGAATGGTGAAAACCCCTCCTCTTTTACTGCACATTTATTCGAATAAGGTGTGTGGCGTGATTAGAGTTGGAGACAAAACCTGCAGGACAGTAGATCTCCGCAGCTCTGGTCTTTGGTGATTTGCCTGATGCATACTTTAGATAGGACTGTAATATATTGAAATGGTCCCGGCGTATTTGCCCTAACCACTGCTTCTTCAGCTCAACGTCAAGCCACAAGCTATGCATACTAATAACCCCATTCATTTTAGTAGATGCAGTCCACAGAGGTACCGAGCAATGTTCTGAAAATATCTTTACTTTTTACTTGAAATACGTTCATAAATATATTTTTCAGAGTCTCAGAGTTTGCGCTTCGGACGAATGTATACAACAAACGCATGCCGGAAACAGGCAAGCAGAATTATTGTAAAAGGGAAGCACATCACCACATTGATTGCAAGTAGCCCATAACTTTGACAAAAGTTGCATGTGTGATGTCCACAGGTGCAGTCATTGGAAATTTGTGTTTGACTTAGTGAAGATAGTATCGTTAGTGAAGATAATCACTAGTTACCATGAGTCACGTATTAAATCACTCTAATTAACAGTCTGCTAATTGATAAAAAAAATGTTAAAAACTGCACTGCAACAAAACCAGCAGCAGGTCACTGAAAGTGATGAGTGAAGCCATCGACAGTTACAATCCAATAGGGGCAGACTGGCCATTGGGAGGTTTGGGACTTTTCCCAATGGGCTGGTCCGACCCAACTAACGTAGGTCGACCCAGCAGTAACTTGTTATGTGCCATTTTTCTTAGGATGTTTGACATTTTGTGGGCCGCCCGGCCTGACCTCAAATTCTCTTATGTGTTTCAATCTCTCTGGTGCACAAAGGTCTACACAATGGCTACTCACATGGACCAAATCAATATTTCAATATTGAAGGGGGAGGAGGAGTGACTGCTGCATTACTGAATTTGTCCAACATTTTTGCCTTGGTTAATGTGGAATACAATGTTTGGTTTTCATCAGACATAACATGTTCCACTTTTGTCTCATCTGTCCAAAGAACATTGTTTCAAAGCTTGAGGAACATACACAAGATTTCTTTGGCGAAATCGAGACATATAATGTTCTTCTAAGTGATCAGTTGTTTCCGTCTGATGGTAGTGTCATGAACACAGACCCAAGTCTGTTGGCCTGCAGATTTCAGGATGTTGTTCTACAATTTCCTTGTGACTTCCTGGATGATTTTATGCCTTGCTCTTGGATAGAGTTTGGCAGGATAGCAACTCCTGAAAGTTGATGTAGGTCCCATAGTTTCAAAATGGCTCTGATTGTGGTTTGGTGGAGCACTAGAACCAACTGAATATTGCACGTTTGATAAACTAGTACACCTTACAGATGAAACAAGCTCCCTATTTTGGTTAGACTTTTGGTTGTTTTGTTCTCTCAGACTTCCTCTGTATACGTAGTGCAAAAATCCACAAAATTGTCAGATCAAATTGAATTAAAAAAATTTGCAAGAATGGGGAATTCAGACACAGGGTAAATACTTTCTCTGCAGCGACCATCCTTGCCAAAAATTACCAAAATGTTAACACAATGACATATTTTTCAATTTCACTATTTGAAGATGCATTGTCAGATCAGAAACATACCAAATGGGTGATGTACTACACAACTGAAGGACAGTATACAAAAAACTCTAATGGAAAGAATATTTGACAATTTCTGACATGTAAATACATTCGGATACAGAATGGAAACATGTATTAGGAACATGTTAAACACTAACTACCCATTCTTACAAAAACAGACCATATTTATAACCTAACAAAATATATAACCTAATAAAAAAAAATTCAATGTTTTTACGTCTCTGTGTTAGTACATCTCTTTTGAGTGACTTTACTAGGGTGCTTGCTACTTTTCAGCAAATGGCCATATTTGAATTCTGGGGAAAAGTCAACAATATTACCTATATAAAAAGATTGAAGATTGCCATTAGATCCAATAGTGATGATCCTTTGATGATTTTGAGTTACAGTCATCAGCATACATGTAAGTCATCAGCACACATGTAGGAACCACAGCTGCTAAAAAATATTGATGGATTCCACCTAATCCTTTTGATATGCAAACATGTTTGCTAACGTTCAAGGAACTCTCCACGCCTGTGTGGCCTATAGGAGGATGCTTCTTGGACATCAAACCAGGTGGCTTTAAAGAGGGCAACATATCACTTGAAAAATATTCTGTTATTAACTACCAAATTGTTTTATTCAGTCATCAGGCTGGCCCACTGGTCTAAGCCCTGCATCCAGAGTATTTATATATATATATTATGTATTTATTTTTTAAAGACAGGATTTGCAAGCCCATGAAGTCCACTCTAAAAAAGCAGCAGTAGACATTCTAAACACTTGACGAACAACCCTCTAGATCTCAGATGAATGTGCATCAATAGTTTGTATTTGTAACTATTTCCGAAGCTTTCTGATGTATTATTCAATAGATTTGCAATGTGTAATATTTATTTATTTGTTTGTTTTTAATCTTGTGATTTATTTTACATGCTATCAGATTGCTGGAAGGGTAGTTTATATATTATAAAAAATATTATTTTGTGAATTCTACGAATTGAAATAATAATAAAAATACATAAATTATTAATATGTAAGTGTAAAAATGCATGTTGCAGCTAGGAGCCTCTATTACCGTTTTTTCTTTCTATTTTCTTTGTGTTTATTCAACTTCTGTTTTTATTTGGGAAAATAAACATGCTGATTGAAATAATATTGCAGTCAGTGACGCTGACTGAGGTGACAACAGGTAACGTTGTCTCGGGCCCAGGCCTCGGGGGGGGGCCCATTTGGTTGGCTTAAATATAATTATTTATTAGTCAGTCATTCTTGGTATTTAGTACTACCTAGCTAAAACATTAAACAATAAACGTTTATGACCTGTTTAATAAACAGTAACATCATTGCTATTTATAAATATTTTTGGCCCATCATTTGGGCCCTAAACGTTCAATTTTGTCCCAGGCCCTGGGATTCCTGTCGGCGTCTCTGATTGCAGTTATTCTAACTGATACATCCATCTGTCTAAAGCCATCTGTTTATTACAATCAGTTTGTTTTGTAATAAACAGCCTTACTTGGAAACATGCAATGCAATAAAAGTCAGTCTGTAATTTCTATGGCTTCTGGTGAAGAAAAAGAGCAACGGCTCTAAACAATCATCTGCTAGAAAACTAAATAACAGCTCAAACAAACACTTCGCTGTATGCGTGCTGTTCTTGTACAACAAAAGCAAAAAGGTCTGTTCCTCCTAAAGACTCAAATGGTTTCTTGTTCACCTTTTGGCCATTGGCTGAGCCTGGGAGTATGCCCTGCTTCATTTCAATTAGTTGAGTATACTAAACTGCACTTAAAGCAATGATTAGTGTGGGTGGAGTATGACATTGTCCTGTGTAAATGCGGCAATACTTTGTGTGCTGACAGCTGTAGTTTTTTTATTAAAACTGCATTTTATGTGATGCTGAAGTCTACCCACACTAATCACTGCTCAACTCCACATAAAGTGGTTGAGTGTACTCAGCTACATTTAGATTACCTCTGTTTCCTGCTTTCCTGAATCTCTCAACTCCCCCCTTTGTTCTACTGGGACTCTCTCTGGCAGCGGTGCGACCCGCCGCCACACTCCTTCCACCAAGCCATATGTGAATGAACAAAGGGGCTGGGCTGAGGTCTTTTGTGGTATTTGTTAATGTTTTTCATCTGAGTTTAAATATCTAATGACTTGGTGGTGAGCTGATGCATGTGGCTCGTGGCTTTGCAAAATGAAGGAAATTCTATCTATTTCCATACCACGCCGCTATTTTCCAATGGTCCTAGTTAGAAATGTAGCAGCTGTTCATTTGGTCGTTGCATGCATTGCAAATGTTGGTTCAAACAACAGAAAGTAATCTGTGAATTCAATTGATGACAGAGTCATGCTGTACAGTGGACTTCTGAATAAACCCCTCCCCCTCCACACAGGATCATTTGCCCTAATAAACCAACAGTCACTAGTTAGCAGGTACACCCTGTTCACTGTGTGGTAAAATTATCCCGGTAGTTTGCTAGGCTGATAGTGTTGCTGTGAAATACTGGGACTTAGGACAAACATCTACAGCTTTAAAATAGTGAATCATTTACGTGGCACCTGGCTCATCCTCAAAGGTTTACTTGCAGTGATCTAGTAGAGATGGCAGTTAACAGCAAACATTTTTTGAAAATAGCTAAATAATATAGCATTTTTCTTTTATAATTGTTACATTATTGTAATATTTACTATGCTCAAAGTGAATATGCATTTTCTTGGATTTGCTCAACGCCTCCACAAGAAATGCCTCCACAAGAACTTAAAAAGTAAACATGGATTTTGTTATCCAAAGTGTAAACACTTTGGGGTTGTAAAAGAGACTTTTTAATGTGGTGGGCATCGTCATAAAACCCTGTTCACATCATTCATCTGTTGGTTGTATTGAAACAAACAGATATTCGTAGAGAGAGATGAAATGGTGACTGTGTTAGGGAGCTATGTGCATGGCCCTGGCTTCAATCCACCACCTTCTCTCTCTCTCTCCCTGGGAAGAGGACCTCTGTGGCCCCTGCTTCTACTCTCCTCCCTGCCTCTCCTCCCTGCCTCCTAATCCATAGCCCGCTGGGAACTCGCTGCCTAGAGGCGTCTGGTGCTAGCCTTTCCCTTGGCCCTGCACAGGACATAAAAGGGCACGACTGAGCCCTGACAACAGTGGGGATGGTGCCCACCCTGCTCCTGTCCTGACTCCACAGTAGCCACAGAAGAAAGGTTCCCACTGGGGAGATGTTGGAGACCTATAGAACATCTGCTCTGAGGGCCATAGGGGTGGGACCGATTTTTCTGCTGTTGACGACGTGGGAACTATCCCTTCATGGCCACTAACTGCGCCTCTAATCCTGAATTGATGGGTGTGATGTGAAAGCAGATATGTCAACTAATTTATGTTTCAGCTCTGACTTTGTCAACAAGCAGGTTTATGAGGTAGACCGCACAATTTGTGAAAGTTGTATATTGCAATTATTTTTAAATGATGGGAATGGGAAAATTGGTGGGAAATGTTTTAAGCTGGCTTTTAGAACCAATCTGAATGTGAGGAGGGCTCTTGCATTGTCCTGAGAAATTTCTCTTCCTCCATCTTGAGAATGTTTCAGTTTCTAAGGTGAGCCTGATTCATTTTCTGTCCGCTCATGGCTCTGAAGTGCCATGGAAACTGACCCAAATATTTACATCAGACCAACATTGGTGCATCGAGGCTGTCCTCATCACTGTTTACGCTCCAGGCCACAAAGGGACATGACGTTTTGTCACACGGGTGCTACACGAATTTACACGTCTGTGACCAGGACCTCAAACAAGCACAGCGGCTGCTGGGGCTAGGCCTGGAGAAGGGCCAGCTTTGTCCTCAGGCACCCTGTCCTCCCTGCACCTACCTGTGAAAACCAGGGAGCAGCGGGTGCCTTCAAACTACCTCTATCCCCAACCTACCCAACCTACTGGTCTGGTAGCCCTCTCAACACTATCCCCAACCTACCCAACCTACTGGTCTGGCAGTCCTCTCAACACTATCCCCAACCTACCCAACCTACTGGTCTGGTAGCCCTCTCAACACTATCCCCAACCTACCCAACCTACTGGTCTGGCAGTCCTCTCAACACTATCCCCAACCTACCTAACCTACTGGTCTGACAGCCCTCTCAACACTATCCCCAACCTACCTAACCTACTGGTCTGGCAGCCCTCTCAACACTATCCCCAACCTACCTAACCTACCGGTCTGGCAGCCCTCTCAACACTATCCCCAACCTACCTAACCTACCGGTCTGGCAGCCCTCTCAACCCTATCCCCAACCTACCTAACCTAACGGTGTGGCAGCCCTCTCAACACACTCTGCTCCTATGTAGAAGCAATTTGCATTGGAGAGGAATCCACAGAGCCATCCATTGACATCAATGTAACAATATACCAATAAATAGAGGGCTTGTCAACATGAGAAATAGGGACAAGCACTTACCATCTAGATCCTCTGGCCTGGTGAGGTCGATGACTCTGTGTCCAATCTTGCCATCCTCGCCCAGCTTGCTAAGGTGATGGTGTCCAAGGCTCTCAAAATGTGCCCGCTCCTATAGTACAGAGAAACAAATACAGAGACAGAGAGAGAATGAGGAACCTGAACAAACTGTTGCATATACAGTATGCCTCTTTATACCAAGAGAATAGCTGATCAGTAGAACAAATGAATTAGTTATCTATGAAATACATTATTTCTGAGAAATAAATGCTACCTCAATTGTAGAGCAGCTCTTTCCATAATTCAACTGGATTGAGCCTGCCTTTATCATCCTTGCTGGCTTTCAGCCAATGCTATAATGTATGACAGGAGGGAGGCACAGACAGCAAGAGCCATGGGTGTTGGAAACAGACTTACACAGGAATACTTTGTTATCCTGAACACACAATAGGGGCCTGGACCCCCTCTTTGCAATGCTCAGAATCTCTCTCTGTCTATCTGACTGTCTGGAGCTCGCGCCCAGATCTCCACAGCCATCACTTATTCAGAGCTCATGCTTTAAAGAACACACCGTGTTTTCCCTTTTGTCATGTCACTTTAGACTCACATTAAACTTGGCATCATGTTGTACTTGCCGCACAATAAAACCCTGTCATTCAGCTCGCCTGTGACAATATTAAATGTCATGTCTGTGTGCATTTACAGAATGAAATAACAGCTTTCGTGGCCCTCTGAATAGTTGCTGCACATTACACTTAATGTATTATGCAGGGGGAGAGTGCCGACTGCCGCTCACTTCATTGTTAAATGACCTAGTTGGGCAGTGAACGCGCAGGGCATTAGCACAGGCTGTCTTCCTCTCTAAAGACTCAAGTAGGAGATGGACACTTTGACTCGGCGTGGTACAAATAATCTCTTCCCCTCGGATTCGCCTGGAAAACACTAAAAGCAGGCATGTTGCCGGGTTTCAGCCGAGAGCATTTGTTTTACTCCCTGGGTGACCATTCAATCTCTGCCAAAGGTGCGCTGTGTGCGCCCCTCCTCTTCCTCTGTCTTTTCTGAGGCTGCCTATCACACGCAGTTTAAACAGATACTCAGGTGGGCTCCCGACACAATGCTAACAGCTCCCCTGCCACAAACAGAGACACTGACACCAACACACACATTCATCTTTTAGTCGCACTGTTCTCTGGGCTTGTTTGTTTTCTGCATTTTCTCTCATATTACTCTGGATGTTATGGCAGAATATAATCTGAAATATCATGTATATATAGAATCATATATAGAGATAATCCAAAGTATTACTTTAGAAGAAAAAAATGACAGTTGTCCAATCAACAATTGTGAAATTACTGAAATGGAAAATTCCAATTTCCCCTCTTATAGGCCAATGAGGACCAAAAGAGATGAAAACAAAACAAATTGAGACATTTTAATTCCATTTCAAGTGTTTCTGAGCAATTTGATCATCCTAAGGCATTTTATTAATTCAAGAACTATTCCTAAAAAAGAGAGTGTATGTCTCTGTGTGTGTTTCTGCATGTGAAAGACAGAGAGTGCTGCAATTTAACATCATGCTTCAAGGGACAATCATTATTTACGGACGTCTGAGTGATTCTGATCTACAATTAACCACTACCTGCTTATGGTCTGTGATTAGAGGCTGCCTGTCTGCCTGGGCCTTGCTTACTTAAGTGTTTTCTAATTATGACATATGCAGTCGCCCCTGCTGGGCACAAGGCGCTTTGTAAAGATGAGATGGAACGCCGTGCCTTCCCAGCGCCACGCTCCATGTGAAGCTACATACACGGCTTTATTCATCACCCAGCCACATTATTCCACTTAATGAAAGAGGCTAGCGCCCCGATGACAATTTGACGGATATGCGATTAACCGGACGGGCAATGGCGGCATCAGTGGCGGCGGCGGAGCCTGGGATGGGATGTCTCTTCTCTCTGCCAGGGGGGATTGGGAGGACTCAGCATTCTGGGAGAACTGTGTAATAAATTAGCCATCTCTCCCCCAACTGCACTCCACTGGCCCCTCCTGATCAATCAAGGCCTTTTATAAACTCATGATCATTAAGCATCATGTTGGGCTGAGGAGATGAGGAACAGGAGCCATCCATCAATTACTTTCATTAACAACTAGCTCAGCGCTAAACTTCTCCTTTCTCCACCACAAATGCTCAGCGATCACAGAGAGAGCATCAGCCAGGGCTCCATTCAGCTGGGACCAGTGTTGAACAAACTTGCTCATTGAATGAATCCCTCATTACCACCACATCATTAAATATAATACAGACTGATGACACATGTTTAGTCAGCGTTACATTGGCCTGTAACAATTTGAATTAGATGTTTAATGTTGTGTCCTCCACTCTACTGTACCTGGGCAGCATTGTCAACCACAAGGCTAGAAAACACTGTCCGTATGTGGGTTCCTCTTTCCCAGTTTTGGCAATGATAATGAACAATGGACAACAACTGTGCTAATTGCTAAAGGAGATTTCCATAGCATTTTATATACTATGTTTTATATACTTATTGGTTATAACCTTTACAATTTATATCCAGCATTAGAATTACAGTAAAACGTATGGATATAAATTATATGCACAACATCAGGCTTTTTGTTTAAAGGACTGAAAATATTCAGTGAACTAATGCTACTTTACTACCCGTGTATCAAGTGATGTGATAAATTAATGGCATTTTTATTATTTTATGGTGTCATTAAATTTTTACTGATCACTCTGCCACAGAAGAGTAGTAAAGGACATGCAGTGGTATCCAGGGACGATAGCCCTCGGTCCCACAAGAGAGAGACGATGCAGTATGTTCACCACCCTGTCTGCACGCCCACTATAAAGCACATATATAATGTACAGTAGGAGAGGATGGTACGAGCCCTTCAAAAAAGGAAACTGAAAAGATAGAGGGGGAGAGGGGAGAGGGGAGAAAGTGGAAAGAAAGGAAAAGACGAAGAGAGAACGGAGTCAGAAGGGGAAATTAAGAACTTGATGGATTATATTCAAAACGTGAAGGAGAGGCAGGGAATGAAGGGGAATATAAGACAGGGAGCAAGATAAAGGGACAGAGGGAGAGAGAGAAAGGGACAGAGGGAGAGAGAGAATACACAACATGTAATGGTGCACATTGTTCCCCTCCCATTCTGACCACGACCTCTGGCTAACGAGCAGTCCTTTCCTCAAATGAATTCAGCATGCAGCCCTTCATCCCACATTTTAAATTATAGTGATGCGCTCCAAGCTCAAGTGGAAAAAAGCCACCCACAATAATCTCCTCCACCCTGCCCTGCACGCTCTTTTTGTCTTTTTGGTTACAAATACATTTTGTTCGATAGGAAACGGTTGCCCCGCAAAGCCATGCGATAGCATATAGAACAGTGCCGTGTGATGGATGGCAGAGTCAGTGGAACATCTTAGAGTGGAGGAGTGTGGAACCCGAGAGAGTGCCCATGTCAGCACTGTGAACAAGGCTTTAATCTGCCTGGCCACAGAACATGTGCCGGAGGCCTGCTGTTCTGCCCACAGCCACAGGGCGTATCCTGGGCCTGGCCAGCCCTGGCAGAGGTAGGTAGAGGCAGTGGCTGATGAAGAGGCATTGGTTATGGAGGTAGAGGCAGTGGCGTGGAGAGAAACAGGCGGTTGGCCTTGTGCATTGTGCCTGTGTCTACCCTGTATTTACACCCTGCCGCTCTGCTCCTGACACTCCTTCCCGTATAAATACCCTGGCCACAGACACACGGCCTTGGATTGTTCAAGATGTAAATGGAAATGTAATTGTAAGATAATGAGGATTGTTAAATATATTTTGGGTCTGGTATTAAGCCCAGACAATGAAAACCGTGTCTGGATTTCAAATGTAAAGTTGCAAAACTCTTCACTGTTCTTCTGGTAAAGGGTTTGCTTCAGTAAGATAAGAACAACCTTAATTGAGTCAAAGCAGACAATAAACAAGCAGGACGGGTGCGAAAACCTTGGAGTTGGGTAATTGTATTTTTTTGGGGGGGCCCAGGTGCATGGGACTAATACCTTAATGAAAAACAAATGACAAAGGCCAATAATATTGTGTTGAGCAAATGTTATTGTCACGTCCGTGAAACCAAGCCTTTCAGCAGGCGCTGAGGCTCATACACCTGGTCTATATCGTGGTGAAGCACAAAGAACTCTGCTCACTGACCAGAATGGCAGGCTTTGTGTATCAGCCGTCACTCTTCACAAAGGTCACATATGGCGAGTTTGAGGGTCTAAACTTAAAACCAGCAATCTGCGCGCTGCCCGGACAAAGATGGAGACAAAGACTGCACTTAAAACCTGTAGTGCTGCTGCATCCCTTCTTCTCCCCCTCATCTGTTTTGTATTTCAGTTATAACCAATTGCAGTGTTATTTATAATTTCACAGCTCTCCAGTAGTTGGTAGTTTTGAACCATTAAACTGTCTTAAGCACATCCAGTCATGTGGTAAGCCGAGGGTTTCTTTCATGCGGTCTCTCTCTCTCTTTTCCCTATACTATGGAACAGGCTGCAGCAGCAACAGGCAGCCACACAGACCTGCTCCCTGAGATTCAGCCCAGCTCTGCTGAAGTTCCACAGGCCTCCTCTAACCTCTACTGCCAAGATACCACCTCATTTGTTTGAGAGTAAAGAGCAGCACAGACCAGAAACTTAGTATAATTTTGGAACTGAAAGTATTACATGAGCTGTGCTAACTGTTAGCCCTAATCCATGCTGGAAGGGAGATCCATATTTTTGTTGTTTGTTTTTAATGACTGAATATGTCATTCTAGTTATTTTATTCTATGGAAGCCTCATAAAACCTGACCTTTCTAGTAAATTGTGTGTTTTAAAGATAGACATTTACTCTACAATCTCGTTTTAATGTATTCCACACAGTGTTGAGATCATTTGCTTGTGCTTTTTTATGGGTTTCCAGCACTCAATGACCCTGAACTGTTCACTGGCTCCTTTAGGGACCGTTAAGTTGGGCTCACATCTCTGCCTTATCAAACTTTCGGCTTACAATAACACAACATTACCATAATGACAACAATATGGAGAACGAACTGTGTGACCTGACAGACACAGAAGCCATTATGTGACCACTGTAACAATGCCACCACAGAGCATAACAGGCCCTTTGTGGCATGTTCTCTGTACCCAGCCTTTGTTGTACAGAGGCCCAGCCCGGCCCAGCATGCCTCTCTCTGCAGGTCTGGAGCTCTGCGGCTAGACATTTTTTTGAGCGGCTGCAGTGCATTGGCAATTCACAATTTTACACCGCAATGACGGAAAATAAGAGAGCTACTTCAGCCAACAGCCCAACCAGGATGCGGCCTTGATGTCTTTCGGGGGAGAGCTGAGACAGAAAGACAGAACAAGAGAAAGAGTGAAAGAAGAGAGTGGATGGCATTGTTTCAGTCCAGTCCTGGCCTGGGAGGGACGCCCACACAGGCACCCACATCCTCTTTCAGAGTCAGACTATTTTTAATCATTTAGCAGATGTAAACAATTGGACAAAGCATAAATGTAAGAAATACTCAACAATTGCACTTGCTGGCTATGGCCAGTGTCTGGAAGAAGAACATAATCTAATTTGGATGGCCAAACCCATGTATGCCAGGGATTTACATTGCAGCCAAAAAGCCTTGGTTGGCAATTTCCAAGACAGCAGTCGAAAAGGAGCAGAAAATTGCTTCCAGGGCTGCAGACCAGACAAGATTATATTCAGTCTTTGTGAAGGCTTTGCCTGAATAGGACCCCAACACACAAACACACACAGACACACACACTCAAACACATGTACGAACATGCACGCCCGTGCACACACACAGAGCAGTGCTCTGTGAGAAGAGCATTTCTACTACAGGCAAAAGGTTAGGAGTCAGGACTTTGTGGAACACCAGCAATGTTCCATTTGAATATTTTAGGCTCCGAGCTGTACGACATATTCCACCCATCAATAATGTTCATGGAGGAGGGAAGGGAAAAGGGGCAGTTCTGTAGGTTAATCCACTGGCCTTTCACCCTGTGATTCTAGTTAGGGAGCTGTCAGCAGAGGAATATATTTTATCTCAGCACACAGCCTTGTCTGGACCATGAGCACTATCGGAGAGCTGTGGGAATATCAACCACCTGTAACACCTGAATCAATGTTGGTTTGTAACCTGTCTTTTCCTGTTCCTCAGATCATATAGGACAAGTTAAAACATCTTCAACCTTTCGGCAATTCACCCAAAACGTCAGCAAGACAATCGGTGTTGCTAGTTGTAGATACAATAAAATCAGGACACCAATTCAGGAGCTAAAAATGGATTCTGAGGAATGTATTTGTGGTACAGCAAAATAAATAAATAATGTACCTATGCAATCAACTTTTACAGACTACAATAAGAATACCTTTAGCTAAGTATTTTAAAAAGATAACTTCAGAGGCTTGTAAAAGCTTTTATTTGACTGATATTGCCAAAGAAAAGGGGCATATATAAATAATTGACATATCCTCAAGAAGAAGTTTGTACGCTGAAGGAAATCTCCTATTCTACCTCAAAGGGCAGTAGTAAAGACAGAAATACAGGGGTCAGAGGAACGACGGAGAGGAGTGCAAGACAGGGAAATCGAGAGGGGAGAGGAAAACGAGAGATGAGAAAGAGAGAAGAAAGAAAGAAAGGAAAAGAGAGAGAGAGGGAGAGAAGGAGAGAGCTAGAAAGAGAGCGTTAGAAGGGCCGTAGTGAGGGATCCCAGTAATAGGGGTCAGTGTAGAGGAGGAAAGGATGCATTGTGCTCCACAGACACACTTTGTATTAAAAGATGAATTGATCCATCTGCAAGCAGCACTTAGCCCCACTCTCTGGTTGGGTCGTTACACTGGGATAAATCAATATTTAATATCCGTCTCCAACAGCCACACTAGATGATTTTAACCTCTCCTTAATCCCATTTATGTTACCTTTCCAGAATCTTCATGTAAGCTTTCACTGTGATAAACTTCCAAACAGCCGACTGGGAGCGTAGCTATTAAAGAGCACACGGTATTTATGTCAGGTGAGGCTCTTGGCTGAAATATTAATATTCTGAAACTGACCAACGTGAGAGCTTTTATCTGGGCCGTCCGTCCAGGCATCTGCTGACCGTCGGTTATATCAGTCGAAGGAGAAGCCTGCATTGGCGTGTAGTGGGCCAGGCCAGGGCTCCATCTATCACTTCCTCCCTGGCTGTAATGCAGCCCGCTGTTCTTTACAGGTCCACCAGGAAGATCACTCTTCTGGCTCAGAGCGTGTCCCAGCACAGAGCCCGCACAGAGCTATTCTTATGGGGACACTGTTACCGGAACTTTCTACTGATAGGCCTCTGATAGGAAGAGAGCCGAGCATAGCTAGACTAGTCATATTCACCATTACATTGTCCCCTGAGTTGATTCTGCACATTGCACTTTGGAGCATTTCCTTGGTGTATCTGAGACAACATGAAGAGCTGCTACTCAGTCCTTCTCTGAGTACTTGTAGTATTCAACACTTAGTTCAGTCATCCACCCAGGAGAATGACTGCCAGGGGTTCTATGCAAACTTATTAGAAATGTATTTCTAGACATAGCCATGCCTCTGGTAAGCTGTCCTCCGAGACACACAAACGGAAGGACGCAGAGAGAGGCCAAACACACAGATGCTCACTGACTTCCCAAAAGAGGGAGTCTTTGTGGCGTGTACGGTTACTTAGGGCAACACGATAACTCTAACATACCAGTCATATTTTCAAACTGATAGTGCACCTAATTATTATTTGTTGTTCTTTCCTGTGTCCTGTCAATGCTGTGATCTTAAACTGCAAGCCTCCCCAGTTTTCCCTCTGTTACATCAAAGCCTAACACCAAAACACATTTGCCCACTTTAATGCCTCTTTCTCTATGTGTCTCTTTTTTCTCTCTATGTGTCTCACTGTCTGTCTTTCTGCATGTCTCTCTGTGTGTCTATCTTACCTCAGACTGAGTACACAGACTGAAAGGGGTAGAGCTAAGGTGAGGAGTGACTGACAGTGTCAACAACAAACGCCCCTCTGTTCTAAAAACACACATAGCTCACCTGAGAGGACTGCTTAAACACGAGCTGAATAGGCAGGCTCACAATGCAGTGGAGACAAAAACGAAAGCCAACAAAAGAGGGCCAAAGAAAAGCGTTAAGCTCTACCTGCTAAGAACAATGATCAGTGTAGGTGTGTGCTGCCTGTTGAAAATGGTTCCTTTCAAGGCATTGTTCGTACGATGCATTCATTTCATGTAGCGGCAGAGTCTACAGCTTGGCTGACCACAGGCTCACCTTAAGAGTCAGTGAGGTAGAGAACGCTACAGGCCAGTCCCATACACACGCACACACACACACACACACACACACACACACACACACACACAGACAGACAGACAGTGACTGAGTGGAAGCAGGAAACGGGAGTGTTAATGTTACCCTACAGGACCCACACAAGGCTGGCTATGTGTTCGCATTCCACATCCCATTTAGTGGAAAGTGAACAAAGAGAGCCGAATTGAGGAAGTCTAACAAGCTAACACTAGTTATGTGTGTGGGATGTTACGATTTACAACTGCAGAACATTTTATTGAATTAGAGGAAAATAAATTGTAGCATTTCCTTTTGTAAGTACGCAACTTGTAAAAGGAGACCACACAAGCAGTATATATATATATATATATATAGACTGTGTACACTGTGTATGTACTGAATGAAACTCAAATTGTTTAATGGTCTGGTTGCTTGGAAAGATCATTTTATTTAATTGACTTTTTAACAGTAGGCCATGTCTCCTGACTTTAGTTGACACACTTCAGGCTGAGCTTGCTGCATTGCCACCTGTGTAGATACAGATTTACCACTTATTCCAAATTAAAGAGGAAATCAAAATAGATATTCGTTGACTTTTTTACATATACATTGACCTAGTTCAGCGTGTTGGTTGAAAGTGTCAGGTGTTGAAATATTGATGAAGCTTCGCTCCCAGTTCCTGCCTGCTCCTCACAGCCAACTGGCAATATGGCACCAATCAGAGGGAGGAGGATGTTTTTTTTTCTGTCCTTGATTGACTCATCGATTGAAGATATTTTTAAAAGGAATCCCCAGGAGGGGAGTGTGTGTGCTCCTGGTACAAAGCGCCCATGTCCCATGTCAGGGGACGGAGAGGGCCGTATGTCTGCTTTAATTGGGCAGAGACATCAGAGTGTCAACCCACACTGGGCAGCACCATGGTCCGCTTCTCCACCATAAACATCAGCACACACAGGCATGCAGACATACGCACACACACACACACACACACACACACACACACACACGCGCGCAGACACACACGCATATACACACACCCCATGCCAACGTCAATCAAATTCACTACTCTGGACCAGGATTAAAGACAAATATTGGTCTTAAGAAATCTCTAAAACAACAACAAAAAAGAAAGCGGAAATCCAGTTTTGGTTTAGGGCTACTCACAATGTACTCAGTGAACCAGCTCTGTTGAGGAGGAAGAGGGACAGAAGGAAAAAAGAGACAGAAAGAGAAGAGTGAATAAACCGAAAGCAACATATAGGAAGATGAATGGAAGAGAGGGAATAGAAGGAACAGAAGGAAAGTGGTAGAAGGAGACAGAAAGCAGGACGGACAGATGGGCGGAGGGGGGAGGGGTCGCTACCTTGTCAGCCCTGCTGCAGTTGTTGAGGCCTGTGAGGGCGGAGAGCTTGGCCTCCATGTCCTGCTGGTGGTGCTGCAGCTGCTCTCGCTGGATCTGCTCCCTCATCTTCCTCGCCTCCTGGATGGCCTTCATCACCGCGTCCTGGTCTCCAAACAGCGCCGTGGAGTTCAGGCTGGACAGGATGTCTGGGGGAAGGGGGAGGGAGGGAGGGGAAGTGGGGTGGTGGGGCACGCTCGGTTAAAACACACACACACACAGTGCAGTAGATGCACAATCTCACTGTTCGTTTTGATGAACAGTTAATGAGGCCGCAGATGAGTGTTTGGAATCCTACTGCGGGGAATCAAGTCTTAGAGGCGTCCTCTTCCTCTGTTCAGTGAGTGGGTGTGTGTTGCCTGCATCTGTGTGGCATTGACTAGAGCATGTGTGGGGCTGTTTCTAAGGCATTCACAGGCAGTAGTCTGGATCCGTGTTGCCGTCTTTGTGTAATTAACACTCACAGTAAGGTGAGGGGGGTGGCAGCTAAACACACCAAAATACAACACAAACAAATGTGGGTTCAAAGCCCCAGGTCAGAGTGGAACAGCGGAAATGCAGGCAGTTCAACTTTAATGAAAGACTGCATTTAATAACAATAAAGACAGAGTAGACTGAACATCAGACGGATGTTATTTGTATTACCTCCATGTGAATACTGTGTGACTGTTCCATGAAGCGAGTGTAAAGAGAGAGATCCACAGGGGAATGTGGTGTGGGGTCGGTTCCTACCTAGAGAAGAACCCCGTCCCAGGCTTCCAAGGGGGCTGGGGATTCCACTCTTTGACAGGCTGTTGGGGCTGCTCTTGCTGCCCGGGAACATACTGTGTGTGGGGGACGTGGGGGACTTGACCAGCTCAGCTGTCTTAGGCCGGGAGGATAGGTTGAGAGGCTGCGTTCCCTCCTCCTTGTGGACATGGGGTAATAAAGAAAGAATGAGAGAGGGGAATGGAGGAAGAGAGAGATGGAGGGAGAAATTGAGAGATGAGAAAGAGGGAAGGAAAGACACGAATAAAGGCCGATCATGTCGGAGGATGTGTAAGTTCCCCGACTGTATGCAGCATTCCTCCACCCGCCTTTAACTTCCTGTCTTTTCCTTTCTTGTACCAACTTCTCTCCTCCCCTTCTCTCCTCCCCTTCTCTCCACTCTTCCAGCGTCTCTTATTTTCTCCTTTCCCCTCCTCTCCACTCCTCATTCATCTGCCGGCACCGTGCCATCATGGCTGTCCTCACAGTTCCCGAGCTCCTTTGTTCCCCCCTAATTCAAGCAGATGTTTGCCTCTCTGTACATCTTCATCTGTTCTCCCTCTCTGGTCCAACAATGAATAATAACAGCATTACAGAGATGCACAGTGATGATTAAGGACGGCTGCAAGTAACACTCATCAAACTTCAGTTGCGTTATCTAATTAATTAAGTTGTTTTCCAATTTCCTTTCTCATTTGCACATACTGCTGTTATTCATTTGTTTAATTTAATACTGCACCCACCAGTGTGTAACATAATAGATAGTATAACGGGTGCATAATGTGCTGGTGTAAAGTTCCGTGAATTAGTGATGTCAGGTCACTTGGGGACACGTCTTTGTTATCACAGTGTTTTATGGGCCTCTGGCTGCAGGGCTGAGGCTGATGACTGGTGATGTGTGTTGTTCCCCAGAGTGATGTCCTGGAGTCCATAGAGAGGTTACCTGTCTGGATGGTGACTAGGTACTGTATGACAGGCACCAATAGGGGAGATTTCGGTGATAACACAGACAGCTCTATTGCCTCTGAGAGTGTCCTACTGGTGAGGCCTGTTAACTGGGGTTTGCCTGCACGCAGTCTTTTTCAAAGCCCAAGTGTTTTCTTGTCCAAACATATGGCTGGCTCAGACACACACTGCCTTAAGGCATTGTTATTACTGTGCCAATAGCAGTTTGTCATCCAATAAAGCCGTAAGCTGAGAAACAAAACTAACAGTAATCTATTTCTAACTAGGCATAAATACAGATGGGGCTTTCGGGACAGGTGTACATTCAATTAGTGTTTAATTATTGACAGATCAAGTTCATAACCTTGGAGTGTTAGAAGTGCACCAAAAACCCCTTAGAGACAATTGAGAAAGTCAACTCAGTCTAAATATGTGACTGAGAAGGCCTACAGCATCCGTACATTTCCAATTATCTAACAAACAGCCATGATAACATTGATCTAATAAAGTGACAGGGTTGATAAAACAGCATGACACTGGTCAATGGATGAACTCTCAGGAGACTGTGTGCCTCGGGACAAGAGGGGGGGACAGGGGGGTTGCTAAAAAGATGGTGAGTGAGGATGGTGTATCTGCTCTATGCTCGGTACAGAGGTCTGCTGGAGCCATGCCATGATGCACCAGCTAAGTACTCCATCTCTTGGTTATTTACAAGACAAGGAGTGGTATAAATCCATGTATTTCCTTTCTCTTATTAAACCCCATTTAAATAAGAGTGATTGTCACAAATGGAACGGTAAAAGAAGTGGTAAACACTGTGGTTTTGTTACATCTACTGAACGTCAGAATACAAGAAAGCTCTGCTGCTCTTAGTGATCACAAACCATAGCCATAGCAACAGTGTCCACTAGGCTCCAGTTCAGAAAGACATGGCCTTGTTAAACGTCTACAGATTAATGGGGCAGCACGGAGTTGGGCCTAATATTAGCACTGAATGCAATATAGCAGAAGTACCACCAATACTGCTACCATTCTTTCACACAGCTAGCGGCAGCCGTCTTAGCTTAGCAGCAGGATAGGTCAAGGGCCGCTACAGAATGTGGTGTTGTGGAGAGGGCTGACCAAGGTGCCTACCTTGACTTGAGTGATGGGGCTGGAAGACCTCTTGTCGTTCTTCAGGCCAGAGGGGGAGATGGGCCCACTGTTGTTCGGAGGCTGGGGGAGTGGCATCTTGGCTCCAGGAGAGACCTGCATGCTGGCAAGCTGGGCGGCGTACAGTTGCTGTAGGGAGGAGAGGGAAGAAACCCGGAAGGCGTTTAACATCCAAAGCCAGCCACAATTCAAAGCTTTTTTTGTTCTCTCTCTTTTTCTCTATCTCTCTCACTCTCTCTGCAGCTCCCTATTCCACTCTCTTTTACATCTCCCTCTCTTTCCATGTCTGGAAGACAACCTCCATCAAAGGTCTTAACTGAATATCAAAGCTTGAATACTGGGACAGACAGTCGTTTTAAAACCACACAGCTATGGCCCTCACTCAGCACACTGGGAGCGCTCTTTTTCCACTCATCGCAGAGAGAGGTTTTCAGACTCAACGTGAGAGTCTGTTCCAAGCTCTGATTTCCCTCCACTGTGGAGGGAGTTACAGACGTTTCCGTCTGAGTTTCTATGTAATAGGGCACTACTGTACAGCCACCTGAGCTGGCCCTCTGTACGCCTGCCATGCCACACTGTCAGAAAACCAAACGCGTTTGGCCTACCATCACAGAATACATTAAACACATGCATTATTAAGACCCCATCCTGCCTGCTGCACAAAGACCATTGATGTCCTGGTGCTTATTTTCTTTGGCGTTAAATCAGTAACTTCCAAAGCCAATGGTGACTTACCACTCAGATGTGTGGTTTCAATGACTGGCCAAGCATTCAGTGACAATCAATTATCCACACAGCGAAGGGCTTGATTTCTATACAATATTATAAATATCTAGTGTTGGCCTGGTTATTTGGCCAAGGCTCAGTGGCTGGGTTATTACAGACAGTAATACAGTTTATAGAAACCCATTTTTCTGACGCACTTATTTTTGTTTTGTTACTACAGGTTGAAACATTTTACAAGACAATACAGATCCTCATTACAGTAAATTAAACATTCGATTTGGGATATGTCTTTTATCGATGGACACTCGAGATCTTATGTTTCTATGTTATCAATGAGACACTATAAACATTCAGAGCTATACACATACAAATATAACATTCTAATATGAATCAAAGTTTCCGATATTTTACCATCGGTTTGAACACAATGTAAATACGTCTTTTTACCATGTCTGGAGTTCATTATGTCGTTGTACTCTCTGACGGACCACAGAGTCCCACCCCACGGTTGACTTCTGTCTGCCTCAGGCAACTATTGATTGGCCACCAGGTAAGTGGTTAGATTGGCCAGTCTCCCTCAGGGGTCTGTCAAAGAGGACTATCTTTAGCCGAGCACTGGGCCAGTAACCGAAAGATTACTGTCGATGTGCCCTTGAGCAAGGCATTTAACCCGAATTCCTGCAAATTGCTCTGTATAAACATATGTGTTAAATAACTAAAATGTCATGGCTCCGGAATAGACAGAAACCATCTGATGACTCTGACAAGCCTTGCTGGCTAAAATTAGTAAAATCACTCTGATTCTATGTTATTCAGTCAGATGGTATGTGTAAGGAACTTTCTGTTCGGTATGACCAATGAGCATGCCCTGTCTCATTTCCTGGTTTGTCGGGGCCACATACAGACTCCATTTGTGTGGATGGAAAAAGTGGCCCGGCCCGGTGGCCTGTGTGCCCGTGTGCCCCACCCTCGGTAGTGCAGACGCAGACTAAAGCCAAACAAAGCACTTTGTGTCCTGCGCACATATCTCCAGATATAAACACGTATGCTCTCCTGTACGAAACTTTATCGCTGCCACATAAGCGCCACACAAAAGGTCCATTCTTCTGGGGGACCTGAGGCGAACAACGACACATGGGCAACGGAAATGGCAGACTGATTATGTTCCCACAATGATAGTGCTGCCCCCACCTCACACACAAACAGTCTTCTGTCTTCAAGGGCCCACCGACACGGACACAAGTCAATCCCCCAACAAAATCAGTCTCACTAATACAACATTGACTTAGTCGGAGCATTTTGGTTTAGAGTGACATAGTTGTTGGCTGTAGTAGCGTGTGGAGGAGTGGAGCTCCCTGACTGTCTCTAGGCTACATTTAAGGCACTAGCCTGTGTAGGAGCAGAGATGAAGCCATGTCTGTTGGACAGATGTTTGTTAACAGAGCAGTAGATGGGCAAAGCCCCTGACCTCGAGTGGGAAGAACTTTATTGTTCCGGAAAAAGAGCATAATTGGTCTTTGCTCCAAATTAGAGGCAGTCTGTCTGGCTTTTGTGGGGCCTGATTAGCCATAGGGTGGAGGGCTGCACATCTACTCAGCACAAGCAGCCTTCGGGAGGTAAGAAACAATAAATAAAATCAGGAGAGCAGGAAGACATGCAGGAGGGAGGAGTGACCACGCACCGCTCAAGGACAGAAAGGATGTAGAGCAGCCATGTCACCGGTCCACTTTAGTCTAGCTGTCTAAGAATGGATGTGTAAACTGGCCCAACAGCCCCCCGTCACCCCTACTGTTGCATTTTGTCAACGAATGCTTGGCAGTTTATTGCATTCCACTTTTTCTCTTCCTTCTAGCAGCGACTCTGCTGATCATTGACTGAGCTACATCATTGACTGAGTTGTCCTTGCTCATTCTGGGTGGTGTGGTTGCCCCACTGTGCTGTCTTAAGATGAATGCACTAAGGGTCAGTTGCTATGGATAAGAGTGTTTGCTAAATGACTAAATTATAAATAAAAATCTAGTGTACTAGGTAAAAGCAAGGGTTTTGGGGAGGTGGGACAGCTGACTGGACTGATTATCTCACAGAGGTCTCTCCAGGACACATTCCAGTCCCCCAGCTGAAGGACATCTGTCCGCCTGGTTCACTGAGGGCTCTCACGATAGGCCCACACCCTTCCTCTCTTCCCCCGTCATCTTACACGCCTGCCATGGCAGAAGGTGCCAGTTGGTAATGAGGGTCACATTGAAAGTCAATGGTGAGACATGGACCAGGGAATGAAGCTGGGCAGAGATGGCTTGGTGCCCCAGAGACCAGAATGTAGCAGGGCAAGAGTCCTGAGTCCACCATTAACAGAAAGTGGAGGTTTCATCCTCTACGCTCCTATAACCATGAAAACAAACTACTGGCATGCACTAAAACATTGGATTTCACTAGGCAGGAGAGCTACTGGAGAGCTACACCAATATACTGTATACATCATGTAGAAAGTAAACTCTTGTTACCACTGAAAACGGAAATGGCTATTGAGGTTGAGAATCGGCCACTGTTTGGGTGAGTGAGGTTATATGTTACAGAGAAAAGTAGACATAAATAGAGAGAGGGAATGATAGAGATAAAGAAATGGATAGAAGAAGAAAAACAGAAATATAAAGAGATGGATATAGTGAGAGGGATGTAGAGAGAATGTTATGGTTACGTGCAATACTGTCAATTATTGGACCACTAAGAAGATATATGTTTTAGGCTGTTTGACATTATGCCCCCTCAGCCCTCCCTTTGGCTTTGCTGGGCAGGCAGACTGGAAGGCAGAGAGGTCCTGCATCCTGGGTCCTCTGGGGGATGGTGCTATTTCTGCCTGAACACAGAAACATGAAGAAAATCTGAACTAAGCCTCTGGGTTGACTCCTCCCACACCATCTCCTTTCTTCACAGAAAACGTTTAAAACACCCAGACACACCCATCCAGCGACCCCTCCCCCAATCCACCCCCACCCCCCGTCGCTCCCAGAAGAGAAGAGCACATCAGCAAGCATGTATTCCAAATGAGCGAGCCAGATCCAAGGTCAGCCTGTTAGCCTCTGGTAATTAAAAACAAGCCCTCTGGAGGCGGCAGAGGTTAAACGACAAGGTTCACTTTTCTGCCTGCGACAACATTATACTCAGATTACACCCTCCAATGGTGTTGGTCATCGCAGCACATGTCCAAATCATGCCACAAGCATATAAGACTTACCAGAGGCTATTTAGCTGGAGTGTAACACAACAAAACTCAATGCATCTCTTACCCAAGCATACGTATACAGAAAACTCCCGATTTCACATCCTCGATAAACCCATGCATTCAGAAAATAATGACTAATAGTTGTTTTATCTTGGCACTTGTCGAGTTTTCACCCTTTAGATTCAGCGTAAAAAGAAGGGGAACTAGAGATCAGCCTTGATAACAGGCAGAGTAAAGTGGCTTCTGCCATCTGTGAACTTGGACCAGAGAGGAGAGCGGAAGGGGGGGTTGAGTGGGCTTTGGGGAGAAAAAAACAGTTCTCAGAAAAACAAGCTGTAACATCTTGTTTGTTCTTAAAAATAGGGGCAGGGCCCAACCTCAGTGACATATGCTGGAAAATACAGCAGCAGATTTGGACAGCCTTCCTGCTTCAAGCTATAATGGTGCATTACCCATTTAAAACAAGCAGGAGTCAACGTGATGCATCAAACATGGAAAGGCCCATCTGTAGGGTACTAATGACTGAAAGAAGACACATCCGTACTCACAGCGGCCTCACCGCATTTAGAGGGCGATATGCTATTGTCTACCACTATTCCAGGCAGTGAGCATTTTCACTCACTCTTCACTCATTATTATTCAGTCTCTCTTTCTCTCAGTCACCTCTGCCGTGCCTCTGAGCAGTGGGGTGGACATGAGAGCATTAATCGTGCTCCAGTGCACCCCACCGTTTAAAAGGCAGCGCAGCGCCAGCCCCGTTTGCCACAAGGCTTGTACAGGCTCATTGCCCAGGGCGACCAGGCGGGCTGACCCAGGCCAGGCCCAGATGTCAGGAGGGGAGGCAGGCGTCCTGGTGCACTGCTCCGATGCTTTCCAGTATGGCTCAACATCTGTTTCATCTGCTGGCACTCAACCTGCTCCCTCCTATCCTACTGCTCTTCCCACCTTACTTGCTTCAGCCTCTCTCTCTTTCTCTCTCTCTCTCACACACACACACACACAGAACACAATCCTCCTCATCTTGCATCTAACTATCCTATCCTAACACTGTGTGGGTTCACCAGACCCAAAGCTCCTAGCCATTAGTCAGGCCCCTGAGCCAGCCCTCACATTCAGCTCACTGCATTATCCACACTATCTGTCCATCTGTCTCTCTGTTCACCAAAGCGTCTATCCAGCTGCTCACCTAGCTATCCCATTAGCTGTTCTTTTCTCCACACGGCTAGCGCTGATGCACTGCTCTGGGATGCCATCAAAGACCACAGTCCTCTCTTTTCTTTTCCTCAAAACAGGGACACAGCTTCTGTCTTTCTGTCCGTCAGTTCTCTGTCTTTAAACTCGAAGTCAAAAGTGATTCACTTGATTGAAGTCCGAGTCCCTCCACACATATAGAGTACTTAGGCATTTGCATACAAACAAAACATAATACCAGGTTTCCTGCCTTCTCAGTCTGGGTGTCTATGAGACTCTGAGTCCTCCCCGTCACACCAGCCGCCTCTGCCACTGACTGCCCTTCACACGCGTCTCGCTTGGCTCAGATCCGGTCCAGTTGTCCTTGTAGCACGTGGGCTGCTGCTTTTCATGTGTTTATGGCAGCAAGGCTAGAGCAGGTTTAGCATGGGCCCTGAGTGATGCCATTTCACAGTGATGGATGGTAATTGCAGTGTAAAGTCACCACTCAAGCAATTTAGCATCCAATTTTTTTTTAGCTTAAGGATGTGATGTGGCGGGCCTGTGCAATTTGAGGGAAAAATGGAATAAGAGTGACACAGACATAAGAAAAAGAAGAACGAGAGAGAGAGAGAGAGAGAGAGAGAGAGGAAAGAGGAAAGAAAGGAGAGACAGTAATATACTGTAAGAAATGGAGAAAGAGAGGAAGGGGGAGCGAGAGAGAGGAAGATGTACTATGTACTATGAGATAAAAAAGAGAGGGAGAAAGGGTAATGTGCTATAACAGATGGACGAGAGAGAGGGGAGGGTAATATACTATAGAAGGTGAGAATGAGACAGAGAGAGGGACAGTAATGTACAACCCCCCCAATATTACAGACAGCCTCCCCCACCTCTCCACCTCCCACCCTCCAGTGAGGGGAAGGTTGGGTAAGAGCTGGAAGAGAGAGGGGGGATAATGTATTAAAAAGGAAAGAAGATAGAGGGAGAAATGTACTATACCAGATAGAAGAGAGAGAGGGTAGAGATAGGGTAATGTACTAGACCAGATAGAAGAGAGGGCAGAGGTAGGGTAATGTACTTGACCAGATGGAAGAGAGAGATGGCAGAGGTAGGGTAATGTACTATACCAGATAGAAGAGAGAGAGGGTAGAGATAGGGTAATGTACTATAACAGATAGAAGAGAGGGCAGAGATAGGGTAACGTACTAGACCAGATGGAAGAGAGAGAGGGCAGAGATAGGGTAACGTACTAGACCAGATGGAAGAGAGAGAGGGCAGAGATAGGGTAACGTACTATAAGAAATTGAATGCAGAGGAGGGTTCAGCGATTTACCAGAAGAGATGGAAAAGATATGGAAGTAAAGCAGGTAGATACAGATGAGCGAGGTATAGAGTGACACCAAGGGACAGAGTGAGAGTAAAACTGAGGCTGAATAAAAAGCAAATGCGCTCTCTGATCCTCTTGTTCCGTCTCTTCCAATGGTGCTTTCTCCAAAACTGCTTGAACTGTAAGATTGTATCCAACAATACAAAGACAGCAATGTCTAAAATTCCCACTATAAGGCTTGATTTACCCATCTACGAAGATGAACGTAAATGTCTCTGTGTAACGCCGCAGAGAAAGGGCTTTTGGGTAACTGTAGCTCACAGAGTTGTTTTTGCGCAAACCTCCCAATTCTTAGCAATACAATGTGCGTATTCTGTGTTGACGTGCGTTAAACCAAAGCTGACTGGACCAGCGGTTTGGTTTCTTCAGAGCAATTCCGAGTTATGTTTTTGTTTCTTACGTTTTCGTTTTGTTTTTCATTCTGTGTATATTCTGGGGTAATAAATAGACACTGCCCTCTAGTGGGTACGTTAGTTCTACGTGCAAGTGTGTTGGCAAACACCTATGTGAACGTCTGTGTACGAGGCCCGCTAATGCCCACACAGGTGTTTTTGTAGAACTATATAAACGCTTTGTTTCGCTCCCTGGTTAACAGTAGTTATCAGGCCCACGTCAGCTACAAGGAGAAAACATTTCACTGCGCAATTGAAGCAAGAAATTATTGTGTAAAAAGAAGTCAAAATAGAACATTCTTTTGTGGGATTTAGGTTTAGGAAAATTCTTCCCTTGTCTTGTCCGCTCAATTGAATGAAGTGGCTGGCGGGCACATTGGGGGTACAATCTGAGCACAATTTCCCCTGTTAGGTGAGATGTGTCAGTTGCAATCAGGGCAGGACAGTCCAGGATGGAGCCATTGTTTCTTGCTTGCCCTGAGCTCATCCCAGGCCTGAGTGGACCATAATGAAGAGGGGCACTCTGTCGGAGGGATAGTTTACATGCCTTCTCTCCTGTGACTCGTAGACGAAGGCCAATCTGTCAGGGAAGCATTGAGTGAAATTGCCCTGTGTACTGAAAATGCCTAGTGACAGCCTTTCCCTAGCAGCCTCCATGGCCACGCCATCGTACCCAGTATTGACAAGCAAATTACACTCCCCAACACTGAAACGCACCAACCAAATTTCATTTACATCCATCAGCCCTAAACCTTTGTTACCTTGTTTTTTCTGCCTGCGGAGAAAGGGCATAGAGACGGGGAGTGAGAGGATCTTTCACACAGCAAACAGACTGTTATGACAGTGGAGATTGTGAGCGGGTGCGTGGCCAACATTAAGACTGACAGAGCGGCTAGCCTTCCTGACTGGATGGCTGAGCACATTACTGCTGCTGCATTGTGGGAATTAATTCCTCCAATAAGAACATTTTTTAAGGTTCATATATTCCACAATCTAAACTGAGTAAATTGGTGAAAATTATACCTTGCCAGGCTGCTGACAGGGGAAGATATTTTAATTAGAGAGGTATGCTGAGCCAATGCCATGCAAGGGGTGGGTCCTTAACCCAGGAAGTTGAAGGGGTTGCAGGTGAGGGGGGGGTCTCAGTACTTCCTGTCTGGTGATGTGTGAAAACCAAAATCAGTGATATGGCCATTACCAATGATCACACCCAGAACACACGTCTGTGTGGCTGATCCCCAAAGGCTCTACTTAGCAATTAGCAGCACAGATGCTTTGTTAAAGCATTTGCATGTACAATAAGAAACAGTTACAGAGACTCTGAGAAACATGCTGGATAAAAAAGATACTGTACATCGACCATCATAATGTATTGCTTCCAGTACTTAAGAGTCTTTGCAAAAATGAATAGTCTTCTCACGGACAGAAAGCCAGAGTGGAGGTCAGAGAGTGTGACCACTACAGGAGACTTTTCCAACTGCCTGACAAAGTGTCTCTTCACCACAAGTCACACATTTACTGTTTGCAGCTCTGTTACTGTTTTCTAAAAAATATTTATATTGAAGGGGACTTTAATGTGTCCTACTGTACTCTTTCTTTCTGTCTATCTGTCTGTCTCTCTCTCTCTCTCTCTCTATGCAGCACACTCATTTCCCTAGTATACTTGCAGATGGGCGACAAGCAGTAACAGTATTATCACAATGAGAAAGGATAGGGAACTTAATCATCTCCATCTCTGGCTTCATATTGTGTTTTAATCATTCTGCCTCCCAGCGCTTTGTAGAGGAAGTGATTGCAGTCACATGGTTCACTTGTTGATCCCAGCAATAGAGAAAAGGGCATGTTTGACTTGCCTTGCTGTTTTATTAAAGGAGACTCTATGCAGGGTAAATAGCAGCCAGCAGGCAAAATATACGACAGGCGGACAGACTTCAATTAATGGGAATGCACCTCTTTTTGTTTACTGTGTTCTCTAAAGGTTAGCCAAGTTATGGTCTTGGAGGCTCAGTTTTTCCCCATCTCCAGAGTTAAACACATTATCAGAATTAATGGCTGAAGCCCTCTCTTCACCCCGAGTCCAACCTGCAGATATATGACTGGCCCATCTGACCTAGTACGGCAGACTCAGCAGGCCTCAGCTGTGCTTTTCTCATGCTTTCTCCATAACACGCAAAAAGAGACTAACACAGATTCGCGCACACACACACACACACACACACACACACGCACCCACACACACACGCACGCGCATACATACACGCACGCGCACACACACACGCACACACACACACACACACACACACACACACAGAGAACATGAGCAGACTCATCCGACGCCTTTCACGTTCCTGATTGTTCTTCCCATGACTGTCTCCCTGTGCGATAAAGAACATCTCTTCGGCTCCAGCTGCAAGCATTGTTACAACTTGCCAAGGCTCATTAATGCTGAGCGCGATAAGCTCTGAAGGACAAATTGTGTTCATGTATCTGCGAAAAGTTAGAAGACACTTTCTTCAACCTCCTCCCACCTCCTGTTTTGCTCTATTTAAAAAATACATATCTCATTATAATTTTTTTAGGATCCTGTCTATAATGGAACTTAAGGTTTAATTGATATTGACAGCTTATCACCGGTGTTGACAAAACAACAACAGGCCAGAATAGCTGGCGGTAGGAAAGTTGCTTTTCTTTTTTAAATCTCTCCTTTGTTTCAAAGGCTGCACCTAAAAGTCTACATATTGCACCCATGATCTTTATTCATGTAGTTTAACAGAGCCTTAAATATTTATGATTACACAGTTTCAAAAGATATCCTCAAATCTAAATACATCACAGAACTGCAAAGGGCACTTTGATAATTTCCAAAGTAAGCAGGCAGGAGTAATGGGGCTAGCGTATTAGTGAGAGGCTTTGGCTGCTTATCATGGCCATTTTGTGTATTTGTTATGTAAATAGAAGTCAGCCACAGTAACCTGGGGAATACATATTGTCAATTTGGATATAAAGAGCACGCTCAGCCTGTAGAGGAGCTGGATGGCAACAGTGATAATTATGATGGTAATGACTCTGAGGATGGAACCTGGATAATGATCTTTATTAAATAGTATTGCCTGGGGTTAGGCCTTGACCTTAGTTCAAGCCCTAACCCCAGCTTCAACAGCATGTCAACACTCCTGGAGGAGACTGGGAATGGCATTCTCTACCCCTATCCGCCTGGAATCAAGCTGTCTTTCTGCCCTGATTACATTCACATTGCACACCCTACTGTGAGCGCACACAATACATACTGGTTTGGACAATACACTCTCCCATACACTGATGCAGACACACATGCTGATGGGTGAACTTTAAAACAGTGTTAAGCAGGAAAATCAGCAATGAGACACATTCCGGAATACATCTTTCCCAGCACAGCAAATGGTCTCTGTCTGATTGATTCAGCAGGAGACAATTAAGTTAACTAGAGTGATTTTCATTCCCTCTAATAACTATTATCATCCTAACTCCCATGTGTGGTGGAGCTATGGGGTTAAATCCTCTATAAAACAGGCTAAATTGCATGTGTAAGGTGATAAGCTTGTAAGAGCCAGAGCCTCCAGGATTATTTAGTGTGCAGCTCATTACTTAGCATACAGCTGCTTAGCCATTTTTCTGCCCTGGGCTTGGCGGGCGTCCTGAGCAGCATTTTTTTTGTTACAGCACATACCTGAAGCTGGAGGGGGCTGAGTCCTGACGCTGCCGCAGCTGCCATTGTGGATGGAATGAACTGCACCGGGTAGTTATCACCTGTCAGAGGAAGAGAACAATATGCACAGGTTGAGACAATGAGCTAGAGGGGAACTGGGCCCACAGCGGCCAGGCAAGTGCCAACAAGTGCCCTCTACTCCTCTAGGCCCTCGGCTCCTGGCCTAAACATCTGCAGCAACAAAAGGCTCAGCTGGGCTGACTGGAGCGGGATTACTCAGGAACGTATCCCTCCACCACAACATACCCCTCCTTATTACCCCCCACCTAATCACCCCTTCTCATCACCCCCACCCCGTCACCCCTCTTCGTCACCCCCACCCCATCACCCCTCTTCGTCACCCCCACCCCGTCACCCCTCCTCATCACCCCCACCCCATCACCCCTCCTCATCACCTCCACCCCATCCTCATCACCCCTACCCCATCACCCCTCCTCATCACCTCCACCCCATCCTGATCACCCCCACCCCATCACCCCTCCTCATCACCCCCAGCCCATCTCCCCCTCAACATCACTCTCTCCTCAAACTCCCAATGTGTGTGTGATAATGTTATGGGCCAGATATCACATTAACATTGTGTTTATTAGTGATTACACTGAGGAAGTAGTGTGTTCACTCAGGCACTTGTAGACATGCCCTGCTATTGTTTGATCTGTCATTGTTTATTTGACTGCGAAAGGTTTGGCAGACAAGAGGGAACAGTGTTAAGAAACTGGTTAGAACAAGTGCGCTGTTACAGTAACACGGTTAACAAATAACATGCTTATCTTATCTCGTAAATCTAACCAATATCAATGACTCTTTTTATATCATTCTTATTTTACTGCTCTACAGTGCCTTGGCTGCCTGTCAGAGAGTTTGAAAGACAGGGGCTTGAATGATTGATCTTAGGGCAGGATTGAGTCTGTAACTCAGTTCCACTCAGCTCAGTGTTTTCAGACAGACAGACAGACAGATCAGACAGGCCAGTGGTGTAGCATACTGGCACAAGGACTGGGGGTGGGGGGTGGGCCTGTTTGAAGCATATGTACTGTGGGGGAATTGGCCCCAGTTCAGACCCCACTTCTGCCTGTCACTTCTCTTCACAAACATATGGAGCTATTAAGCCACAGCCATGAGGGTAAATGTACACGTCCCCTTTTTCTTCCTTCGCCTTCGCTTTGCAATCTTGTACAGCACAGCACATTGTGATACGCCAGGAAATTCAATCCCCATTTAAAGCAGGGTCCAATAAAGTCACGCGGGTGAAGTGATTTCAAATTGTCTGGTAGGAGGGGTGCAGCGTGGGTCGTTACCACCCCCATGGCCCTTTTATCTCTGGATGCACCTCTCCTGCATGAGCATGTCATCCCTCTCTCAGCAGAGTGGAGTGGGGGAGTTGTGCCTGAAGGGTGGGGGGGCTCCGTGACAAGTCATGTGAAACCAGGGAGGGGTCAGCTGCCAAGTGAGGATACCTCATGGCTCTGTACTGGGGGGTAATGGTGTGGGGGTGGGCGCAGGGGTGATTGCCAGCATGGTGTCAGCGATGAAAAACAGTGAGGTTTCAAAAGACAATGACTGATGTCCTGGCCAGGCCTGGGAGATGGTTCACTGGGGGGTCCAGGTGATGCCATGGCTGTGTCAGATCTGGGTACATGACCCTGGGGTTTATGACTCCTGGGACCGCAGGGGAATGAGAGCTGCTCCTGGTTCAATCTGCATTCAGAGAGTCATCCAGTAAGTTTACATCTGACATACTCTATCAACAATACCAGTCTCAAAGACATCCCCTGTCCAATGGGTCACTAGTCGTAGAACGTCATGAAGCTCAGAAGGCTGAGAACGAGAGCAGCAGATGATGTTTAAAGGGCTCTGCTGTAATGGTCATGATGGAGAGCCTAATCTTATACCGTGTTCCTTTTCAGCCAGGTGTCATGCTGCAAAACGGGGCCAATTAAGTGGAGTTTTGTGGGACTAGGCGGCATCAGGCTCTGACCCTCTTTACTGGTGAGTACACTCGTATCTAGTGCAGGGCCCTCCAGCTGCCTGGAGCCTCTACTTGAGGGCACCACTGCCTGAGAGCATGGGCTGAAAACTAATGAACAGGAATGGCTAGGACTAGACTGTAGAGCAGGGCTCGATGCAGTGGAGGAGAGAAGAGCCTCTCTCCACCAGAGCTCTTCACAATTGGGCACCTGATTCCAAGGGCAAGGGCCGTCTCAAATATTCTGCCAGAATACTAGTGGTACTGCATTTCTTTGAAACAAGTGGCTCGCGAATTAAACGTATATTGCCAACTCCACATTACCAGTTCAATATCACTTTATCTGTTTGAAGTGCTAAAAATAACACAAAACAAGATGGTGAGAGAAGACTTTGAACAACTTTATAAGGTCTGACAGATTCTAACTCTAATGCAGCCACTGTATTGTGTCACAAAGGGGACACACCCATTGATTATTGTGGGCTGGCAGAAACACAAGGGCTGCAGCCTTCATTCCAGCAGGCCATCCCCGCGTGTCCTCATCATAACATAGGCTCCATTGACCATGGAGTCATTCTGCAGACCCATTAGGACACCATCAGAGCGAATGCCTCTATTTCCATGTAAACAGAGCGAGCCAGGGTCTATTGGTTTAAAGGACAACCCGTGTCTGTGTCTTGCCATGCAACGTCGGGACCATTGAGCACAGTGTGTACAGAGTAATGCCATGAGGCCAGGGTGCGGGGAATAGCTCAGTTGGCGTGGTAGCACCACAGGGTCACAGTCAGAAACAGTGGACCCTGGGAGGGGAAGTCTCATAAAGATGAAATCAGATTAGTGTGCCCTAGCGTGGAAGTGAACGCTTGGCCACTTCACTAGTCTGGAGGATGGACCCAGCAGCCGCCGACGCTCTTTTAGACTGGCCATGCCATGGGATATTGTATTACGAGGCTGAGGATAATAGACTTTAAGCTACTTATTTTGACGAGGGCAGTCAATGGTAGTCATTTTCAGACCTTTTCTTTATAAGTCATGAATAATGCAAGACCTGTATGCACGCGTGGGGACTGGGCATGACCGTGACTCTGTAATATCTCCTGTTATTTCAACTAAAACATTTTCCATGTCAAATTTATTAAAGAAAATCAAACTGGCAAATGAAACCCCTCAGGCGCTTTGTTCAAGCTGTCATGCCTCTGTAGTTCCAAAATAGCTGAGTTAGTTTTTGATCCCTTGGCTTTATAGCTAGTTGATTAGCTGCACTACCATACTATATAATGTTCTGCTGTTCACATTGCCAATCATACTCCCCTCCCTCCGTCCCCCTTTATAGTCAGGTTTTACCTAGATGTTGTCAAAAGATATTTCCAAGAGTATCCAGAAGACAAAAGGAGGCCTGGACATTCCCCTGTTTAGCAAAACTACTGTACAATTAGCTGTAGGACACAATGTATCCCCCTCTCTCCCCCACCAACCTTCTATCCCCTCTCCCCCTCTAACCTGCTGTCGCCTCTCCCCCCCTAACCTGCTGTCCCCTCTCCTAACCTGCTGTCCCCTCTCCCCCCCTAACCTGCTGTCCCCTCTCCTAACCTGCTGTCCCCTCTCCCCCCCTAACCTGCTGTCGCCTCTCCCCATTTCACCCCATTTCACCCCATTTCACCTGCTGTCCCCTCTCCTCTCAAATCTTTACTATGTTATATTCCTAAGCAGCAGCAAAGTGTCAGTAGGTAGGTGGATCGGGGCGATTTGAAAACCCTTCCATGTGCATTTTTCCTCAAATACAGCCAATAATCAATGTTGTAGAAGGAAAAGGAATAGCCGAGCGGTAGGGCTAAGGGAAAAGAGGCTGTGTGGCCCGATGCAGTCCAGAACTGGGATCTGTCTGAATATTTCATTACAGAAGCCCAGAGTGGCACATGTTTAATTCTCAGCAACAAGGAGGCTAGGAGACCACGGTGTGAGGTTACTGCCCTGGCAGGGAGTGCATCAACATGTCGTAGCAATTTACCACAAATGTGTTTTTGAATTTGGAATGTGTTGCGTGTGGAGCCACTCTTTTTCCGTTCGTCACACAAAGGGAAAGGGAGGCATGCTGCTACAGGCAAGGGGAGCAGAAGCACCTCAGGGAGGGGATCTGGCCTGCCCCCTTCATCCCCACAGGACTGATGACTGGATGCCTGGGATACACTTGCCCTCCTCTTCGTTCACAGTGCTTTAACACTTAAATCCTGACTCTACTAATCTTGCTCCTAAAATGACTGACTAACAGATCAACTGACTGACTGTCACAAGCTGAGCGGAGACATACAGAATGACAGCCCGAGAAAGAGTAATCTTCGTTGACTGACTTCCCTTAAGACACTATCTCAGTATGGAATGTACGGACAATAATCCTGCACTGTTAACAATGCTATCACATTCCAACATATGTTTCAATGGGCATTTAAGCTGTCCATAATCCTCTGAGTGGTAATGAGTACAGTGAAGGAGTCAAGTGGGTCCCAGGTACAGGACTGTGTTCTTACTGCAGGTTCCTTCACTTTGATTACAGCTAGTAACATCAAGACACTTTAATGTTGAAAAGCTGTTTACATTCCAGTGCTCCATAAACCATATCCATTGTTCAACAGGCATGCTGCCTCGGAATTCATATTCCACAAAGCTTGAGTCCAAGGTGAAGTATTCGCTTTGATGTTAAACTTTACTGCTGTATGGGGATGTGTGCATGTGTTAGGATTTAATAACTTAGATAATAGATAATACCTGGCTTTGAAGAGACATATATTAGCCAGGGGTTAAACTGGACGGGTGCCAACGTTAGCTGAGCTCCTGCACATATGGTCCAATTGAGACCTAGGAGGATCTGAGCTCGTGGACTTCCACTGGCCAGCAGTTTCACACTGTAGACACAACTGGAAAGTAGCAAGTCGTTCTCCCCCATTTCCCAAATCCCAATCGAACCCATGATAATAGCGGACCTGTAATAGAAAGAAAATACCTGGCTTGTAAGAGATTCCTGGTGGGAAGAGAAAGCCTTGCTGGGCTGCGGCCGCTGCTGCTAGAGTGCGTTGGTCGTGTGGAAAAATGGGGATCATGAGCGGAGGCATGTGACCCTGGACCTGCTGAACAGAGAGAAAAGCGGAGATCAGAAACAGGTCCGGCCGAGCCAGAGGCACACGGATCTGCACACGAAGATGGCAGGCGGGCCGAGGAGAGAGGGGAGAGAGGAGGGAGGAGAAATGGGGAGAGGAGAGCGCATAGAGATGGGAAAGGACAGAGGAGAGAGGAGAGAAGAGAGATCACAGCCCGGCCTAACGTGTCCTGACAGGGGTCTCTGACGGCCCTCGTGGACTCACACAATGCCCGCCCCGGCGGCGTCTGCTCCTAATCCCACCAACACTATTTGACATGGGAACATCAAAGAGCTCGGGCGCACGTGCATTGCCCCCCCCCCCCCGTCGCCACCACCCCCACCCGGGGGGTATGACACGCGGGCGCTGGAGGACACGGGCCAACGTTACGGGGTCTCTTTGAGCACCTGTAGTGGGCCGTTTAGCGTGAGTGGTGTGCGCATGGTGCCTAGTGCGTGAGTGTGCATGTGTAGTCCTCATGGTGTGTGTGGCGTGTTTTCTGTGAGTGCATGGTGGGTGTGTCGTGTTTATTATGTGTATGCTGGCTGGTGTGTCTGGTGGGTGAGTACGGTATGTGTTTGTGGTGAGAGGAGAGAAGATGAATGATGGAGACAGATACTGACTGGTATGGGAATAGATCCACACAATGTCTTGGGTTGTTCGCTAAAGTGTTGAAATGGGTGGTCTGATCCTAATGTTATGTACTGTACAAATACACAGAAACCCTCACACAAACAGGCAGGTGCCCTCGCTGACAGAGGTAGACAGACTCAGATATACAGCCTCTATCTCTTATCTTTGGAGAATAATTTATACAGATGATAAAAGCCCAAGAGATCTAGTAATTTACAGCAACCAGCTTTCAGCTAGGGAAAAAAAAGAGGCTGCCCAAAAGTGCTGTCTGTGATATTTCATTTTAACGTCCAGAGCCATGCTCTGAGCACTGCATATCCTATGATGCTCCTCAAACTGTCGAAACCGTTTCAGTGTAACAATATTAACCTTCACAGTCCGCATTGATGCTGATGTTCTGACTCTCTACAGCAACATCTAGCTGAAGATCAAGATAAAACGGAACACAGATAAATATGTGCTCTCGCTGCGTGTGTGTTCCAGGATGTGTGTGTTCCAGGATGTGTGTGTTCCAGGATGTGTGTGTTCTAGGATGTGCATGTGTTCCAGGGTCTGTGTGTTTCAGGATATGTGTGTTTTCCAGGGTGTGTATGGGTGTGTTCCAGGGTGTGTATGGGTGTGTTCCAGGGTGTGTATGGGTGTGTTCCAGGGTGTGTATGGGTGTTTTCCAGGGTGTGTATGGGTGTGTTCCAGGGTGTGTATGGGTGTGTTCCAGGGTGTGTATGGGTGTGTTCCAGGGAGTGTATGGGTGTGTTCCAGGGAGTGTATGGGTGTGTTCCAGGGTGTGTATGTATGTATGTGTTCCAGGGCGTGTATATGTGTGTACCAGGGTGTGTATTCCAGGGTGTGTATGTGTGTTTTCCAGGGTGTGTATGTGTTCCAGGGTGTGCATGTGTGTGTTCCAGGGTGTGTGCATGTGTATGTGTGTGTTCCAGGGTGTGTGTATGTTCAGGATGTAAGTGTGTTTTCCAGAGTGTAAGTGTGTGTGTGTGTGTGTGTGTGTGTTCCGCTGTGTGTGTTCCAGTTGCTCCACACTGAGACACACGGTGAGACACACGGTGAGAGCCGAAGCAGGGCCCAATCTGACTGTCATCCTCCGCTTCCTGCCTGTTGGTGATGGGGAACAGCCAGGCTGTATGGGCCTGTAAGGGTTAATCTAGCACCAAGCCTGCCTACCGCAGGGGAACCCGCCTGGAAAACGGGTTAATAAAGGTCATCCCCCAAAATAAACACTTTACAGAATGTTTCTCCATTCATCCCTCTTTAAAATCAACTTGCAATAAAATGGGTCTGGGTGCAATTACCGCCGCAGCATTGGGGCATGAAATCAACCTGCTTTGAGCAACGACTTTCCCCCCACGTTCTAGCTGAGGTCTGCTTATGATCTCCACATTTTCACCCGTCTGCTACCCCGGTGAGTCCTGAGCTGGTGCAGCAGGGCCCATTCCCCTTTCACTCTATGTCCTCAGGACCACTCTATTGATCTGCCCAGAGGTGCAGAGCTAGACTAAAAACTAAACAAATAGAACACTTTCTGTCCACTGAGCTTTTCAAGAAAGTGCAAGTATAGAAAGTACATTATAAAAAGTATGGAATCGTATGTCATTCTCATTTTCATTCCTATAATCTGAAATGTATTTGGATGAAATGTGCTGTGGCGGGAGAAAAGAAAATGACCTGGGAGACTGGCTGAAATGACCTTAAGTTAAAAAAATGAATTAAATTTGTTTGGGGGGATTGGTGATCCTGGTTTCCATGCAGAGTGGATGAATGATGGCTCTTGGCCTTGTATGTAAAGAACGTATGGAAAGACACAATAATGAATGTCCCTACATGAGGACACGCTGGGGAACAGGGTGCGCTCTGTTTCACTGTTTGTACTATGAATCCAGATGTAGTACATTCATGAATATACTACAGTTAGAGTGCAGAACAAGACTTCACTCTCTCACTCTGAGTATGCTATGGTTTTTAAGTCAGTGACATACATTGAGCTCCCAGAATTGTAATTTACCTTAGTGATATTAAAGTGGCACAATAAACCACATTATATCCAAAGTGTTCCATTGAAACAACTCAATATTTGAGAAAACAAGATCTTTCTTTGTGTAATAAGGTGAATTACATTATGGCTTGAACATTAAACCCTTTCATTTCGAATTCCATTACTCCATAAATATAAACATTTTAATTTGCTAATAAATATGTATCTTACCTGTTCCCTACCATCATAAATGTGTTTAGGCATGATAACACTAATTAGTGTGGAGATTAGGATCAAAACAAGATGATTTTCAGATATCTGAGGGAATATCAATTGGATCTGAGATGGTAGGTAGCATAATTGTAGAGTCAATCAGACAAAAACAAAATTCAACAAATATCCTAAATATTGTAGAAGAGGACCACTCTTAAGTTAAAGGCAAATCTCTGTTGTTTCAGCAGTGTATTTTCATTCATAAACAGGAGAATAAAGACATTTTCTCTACCAAAAAGGAAATTTTGAATGGTGGTGATTTACAGTAATAAGCACTGTGAATTATATTTTGAATTAAATAACTAATATCAGAGAAAGAGAAGTGCAATCTAAAGACACTTCAAAGTGCCAACTTACAATGGAGGTTAAACCTCTCAGTGTGTCAGTTAACACCTGGCTCGCTAGCAGACAGCCAACACATTTAGGAATTTACCCATGATCCCTGCTCCCATTTTCTTTTGACGATAACTAACCATTAACAAAAGGATTAAACAAAGCCAGTTAATGGGCATTAAACCATACCCCAGCAGCCAGAAAAAAATAAAATAAAAATCCTTTATTTCATGGAGTACGTGTGTCGGTTTGTCAGTTTCTCCACGCTTGGTGGCATCACCCTGAAAGAGTTTCCCTCAAGTTAATCTGTCTATCGGCTGGGTGCCCAGAATATTTCTATTGCCAGGACGATATTGAGGATTCTGAGAGAATCAAGTGGAGCAGATGTGAGTGGGGCACTTGGGCAATGTCCTCCCCACTCCTGGTAAATACAGGGCATTGTTGCGCTGGCACTGCTCCCCCTTTGTCTGAGCACTGCTAAGCAATGGATAATGTCATTTCATGCCATCTGCCCCAAAGCTTCATTAAAGATACATGAATGGGCCATCTTCTGAGAAACAGGTGTTATTGTCTGTCCCTGAAGACTCAGAATACTTGAGGAGGAGCATCTGCAGTGATCAGTCAGTGAGACAGAGACAGAGCTGGTTGGGGCGAGAGAGGTCTCTCATCATGTATCATCCATTCAGATGACCTGGTACAGCCTGAATCAGTCCAGAGCACAGTCTGTTTCCTCTCAACGATGTAATGGCATTTCTAGTTTTTACACTTTGAACAACTTTGTTAAATGCAGAATAAGAATAGCACAGAGATAAGGGTGAATGACGAAAAGGTTCAAACCAGCTTGAGGAAAGAACCTAGCCGAATGATTGACTGGTTAAAGCAGCAGCCAATCCTGGGATGGCAGAATCCAGAGTAAAAACAGCCTGAGACCTGGATTTGACCATGTTTAGACCTTTATACATGCTCACGTTAGGAGACAAGGCAGACATAGGGGCTCTAAACATGACTTCAATCTCTCTTACGCACACACACACACACACACACACACGCACATGGAAATGTACATGCCTTGACAGTGTTCAGTAGGCCCCCTGTCAGCACCCATGCTCCTCCCTGTCTGTTAGGGCCTTCAGACACACATAGAGCCAGGAGCGCTACCACGCTACCAACCTGGCCCTGTAGGCCCACAACCCATAAACACAACAAGTATCGCTCTGAGAAGCTGTAAGTTGTGTATCCTGTCCAAATCTCCTCAATGTTGACAAGATAAAACAGAAAAGGAAATAACCTGGTCAAATTGTGGGGCTGTTGAAAGGAACAACGGGAATGTAAAGGCTCCAGTGGGAGTGTCAGATATTGAGTGTAAAGGCTACAGTGGGAGTGTCAGGTATCAGGTGTAAAGGCTACAGTGGGAGTATCAGGTGTCAGAAGTAAACGCTCCAGTGGGAGTGTCAGGTTTCGGGTGTAAAGCCCACAGTGGGAGTGTCAGGTGTCAGGAGTAAAGGCTCCAGTGGGAGTGTCAGGTTTGGAGTGTAAAGGCTACAGTGGGAGTGTCAGGTGTCGGGTTTAAAGGCTCCAATTGGAGTGTCAGGTTTATAGGTTCCAGTGGGTCTGTCAGGTGTCAGGTGTAAATGCTCCTGTGTTAGTGTTAGGTGTAAAGGCAGTGGGAGTGTCAGGTGTCAGGAGTAAAGGCAGTGGGAATGTCAGGAGTAAAGACCCTAGTGTCAGTTCAGTTGTATATACTCCAGCGAGATTGTCTGGCACCATGTTTAAAGGCTCCAGGAGTTTTAGTGAATATCAGTTTGTTTTGAGGAGGTTACCAACAGTATAGGAATCAAATTAAATTACTTGCGCAGCATTAAATTATAAAATATAGACTTACAGTGCTAAATGTGCTTTTTACAATTCGACAATTTCTGCCAGTCGCTCTGCCACAGCTCCAGCATTTTTCCCACTTTTCACGTTTCCCAAGGAGTTAGGAAATAAATTGGGGTGATATATTTTAACCAGAGAGGACTGGCTCCAGCTGTTACTGTAAGTGATGATAGTTCACACATCGTTCCCTTCTACTCTCCACTGAATCACACACCAAACGCTAGTGGGAAGACCGTAGGAGATCCATTTGAATGTAAAGTGATCTAGAAGAAGCTGGAAGCCCTGGCTTTAGTCCCACAGAAACCCCAGTAACACTGACACAAGTTGGTGGATGTGAACTTAACAAACAACCTCCTCCTGTGCTGCTGCAGAAAGAAAATGAGAAAGACAGGAGGTGTCGAGACAGTGAGAGATTAAGTTTGAGTGAGAAAAAATGAAAGTGAGAGGGATTACGTGAGCGTGTGAGTGACAATGATGGAGAAAGTGAGAGATGGAGAGAGAACTGGAGAGCAAGGCAGTAATGTATTGAGCCAGCAAGGACTACATGTGGGCTTGTACATGACTTTCTTCGAGAGGTCAATTTCTAAAAACTCTCAGAGATCCCGAAGCACATAACTCCCACATCACAGGTAATTAATCAGTTAACTTCACTCATCCGGTGTTAAGGAACCCCGCTTTACACACTAATCCCACAAAGGATCTCCCACACAAACACACACATAAAATGACAACACAAAAAGATGCAGAAAAACACACCTGCAAACACAGACAAACAGAGACCAAGGTGATGTTGTTATCAGAGTCCCAGACATTGGGCTCTGTATCGTAGCTGTTTGGAGTGTGATGGTAATCAGGACAGTGGATCAATACCACTGAGCCAGACTTTGATCCCACAGCCTGCTGGTTAGCTGGCATTGTGGCCAGCTCTCCAGCTCTCCTCGCTTCCCAAACTTGAAAATGCTTCACTTTGCTCTGTACTGGGAGACCAATCTATTACACAGGTACTGGTCTGCAACAAAGGGTTCTTGTCCAAGACTGTGACCGGTCTGCACCTCCCTTTCTAAGTACTGTATAAACATTGTTTTCCAAGGGACACAAGTCATTCTCTATTCTGCCAGAGATATGTCTGAGCATGAGCCTGACAACTGTCTAATAATAAGTGTATCACGCCACTACTCTATGACAACAGAAACGGTCCGAAGGGTGAGAGCAGGGATACCGGTCTTACAGTCTATATGCAGAGCAGAGAGATCAGGGTAAGGTGCAGAGAAACCAGACACGGGGTGAGGTCAGGCCGTCTGTGGGAATAACCAATAGATGACTTCTTGTTCCACTAATTCCTTACACAGTAAAACAAGCTCTTTTGGAAAAGAGCCATTCCAATATGTCTATATTAAGTGTGTTGCTGTTAGAAAGCAGGGCAGACAGCCCCTTCAGCTCAGCCCCTCCTCTTCACTACCCCTGGCTCCACATCGGTTTAGAAATCTGCACTGACGGGAGTGTGCTGCAATCTATGCCACACGGACACTGGAAACTAATTAAACAGTAGAATATCCGAATATTAAAGGTTATGCCTAGATAAGTACAGAACATTTAGGGAATAGAAAAATAAATACAAATATTTTCTAATAATCTAATTTTCTCCACCCAAGTACGTGGTGTCCAATTCGTGAACATTCTACGGTCTCTGAGGGTCGAAGATCGAGCTAGCATCCTGAAAGGTACATATCTCCAGGCCTTTCAGTTTCTTATCACTATTCCAGTTAAATAGAAAATAGAACCCACACTCTTTGAGGACAGGACATTCGCTGACCAACAACCACAATTTACCTTGCAAGTGCCAGACCCACCACAAGAAGGGGCTAGAGAGCAACAGAGAAAAAGGAACCATGTCTGACACCCTATCCATCCACCCTGGACATTGCTGAGGACATCTTGCACCACCTTCCAGAGGAACCCCAGTCACTGTCTCCATGACAAAAATCATCAGGTTTCACTGTCTGACTTTTATTTGCAGAATAAGCAGATCATTTCGAACAGATCCAGTCTCCAGGATTTTGAAATGTTTTGAAAAAGGATAATGGGCCACAGCGCTTACAGCCATAGCCACAGGCAAGACAGAGCAAGTACTTGTGGAGGCTTCCTGTCATTACAGAGGAGGCTTCATTCCTCTGCAATGTCTTCCTAATTATTTAACAAAAATAAACAAATTGAATTTAAATATAACTTAACATATAGATGAGGTTACTTAATAAATCAGACATACTACAATACAGAAACAACATAAAAATGTTACCCTCCTTAAAGCAGTCACAAAAAAACACATAGCATTGTTGATGGTCCACATCATTTTAACCTGCCCATAACCCCATCATTACCTAAGGAGATGCCTCTTGCACCAAACACAAAACCCGGCACACCAAGCCCACAACTGCCCATAGTCATCACAGAGACCCGGGATCCTCGGCATTCTTGGAAGTCAAGATCATAGCTGAAGTCTCCACTTTAAAAGGTAAGACAACTAATCTGAGTGAAGAAATATTCTCATAGACAAACTGGACACTCATGACGCCAAACCGGTACAACACGAATGGACAATGGGCCAATGGTCCAATCATAATCTAAAAAGAATAGAACATACAAAATACCATGCATTATATCTGGTTTAAAAAATAATTCAGAAAAATCTCACATTGATGAAATCAACATTAAAGAATGTTGGTGAATGTTACTGATGTTCAGTAAATTGGATCAACCAGAAACATGTCTCCCATGAGAAAAGACAAGAAATGTGATCAATGTAGATTCAAGAGAAATTGTGTACTTAAGGCTCATTTTTGTAGAGCCTTAAAGGCCGTAAATGTAATTTAAGTTTGTAAATATTCCAAGTAATTTGCGTTGAATATTAAATATCTAAGATAGGCTTTGCGTTTTTTTCTTGTAAGCTTCTTTCATTATAATCTCTCTTACACACACATGCTCTGCTATTATACAGGTCCTACTATTGAGAGAATAGGACCACGTCCTCAATGATACACTTCCACAAAACAGGAGATCTGGGTGCATTTATTTTTGTTAGTCATATAAGGAAATAGAAGGCAAAAATATATTTTGGAATGGTCTGGTCATAAAATTAAAAAGGTTTGCAGTAAACTGGCCAAATCCATGGGGACTCCCTCAAACAGCATGGGTAATGACGGGAAAGAAGAGAACAGACATAAACAACCCCACAAGTGAGTCTGGGGCCGGCATCATTATCCCACATATACATCCCAGCTCTATGGAAATGGGAATAAGCAGAATGCCTCTGACCCTCATTGCAGGGGGGCAAAGCAAGTTCTAAAAGAGGTTTGACACGGCCTAGTCAGATAGTCCACTATAACCACGTGTGAACAGGCTGGGGGGATGTGAGGAACAGAAGAACAAGAACATGTACAGTAGGAGGAAATGTTAAATGCTATTGGCATACACGTGTGAAATCCCCCAATTCCTCAACACGCTGCTAAGAGACGCCAATCTCTGAGGGTCTGGAAAACACATGCTCTTCACATAGCATTTTATATTTAATTATTTCTCTTCTGATCCTTTTCACATGTAAATTCATCGCTTGTAAAAATAGAATTCTGCTGAACAGCACTTCTCCAACTTTTATGTAATTTGGGTGGATGTAAAATCAACATATCAATGTAATATTTGATTTCAAATATATTTTAAACATCTACTGTGTTTGTAAAGGTGTAAGACCATCGAGAATTCTAACAACCTCACCATTGTGGAGACTGAACCAGAGTCTCGGGTGAGTTATTAAAGATGTAGTCTGTCTGAAGGCAGGACAGAGAGCTGACTGACATTGGTCCACCCCCTCACATTAACAATGGTGTTGTCCACACGGTGGCAAAGCAGGGCTCTAGGATGGAGGCTGAAGGCTGCGGAGGCTGGAGGCGTTTGAGGAACAGAAGAGAACTTCCCCATCTTCCTGTCTACTCCTCCTCTCCCTGCACTCGGCATGAAGACTGAGTCTCTGTCTTCTCTATTGCCTCCCAGGTGCTGGGGTTTTGGAAAACAACAGAGTGGGCTCTGTTGTCCGGCAGAAAGCATGATTGTTACGAAGGGGCCATTTTATTACAGGCACATGAGTGTGCCGAGACTTTACAACGCGCTCAAATGCCATGTGCTGTGTCAGTGACTCCCCAGACTAATTCCAGAGGAGAAAAAAAAGAAAGAAATCTGCGTCTATGAAAACCGACGCGGGACAAAACGACCCATTCATTGTGTTCCATGGGGAATGCTTGGACTCTCCTCTGCCCCGAAAAACAAAAAGAGCCTTTTTTTGCTACAGCGGCCATGGACTGAATGCTTTGCTTTGCCACACCGGCCCTAAGAAAACACGGGCCCCCTTTCTCCCTGCCGGCTGGCCGCACACACTAGACCCTATTAATGCAGCCCTCTCCCTGTGAGTGTGCCCACCGCGGAGGCCGAGGGCAGCGCAAAGCCAATGCAAAGACAAAACAGTTTGCTCAACATTAGCAGGGAAAACACTGGCCAAGCGGATAGGGAGAGGAAACTAAGTCAACATCACACTGGAGGATGTGTTCTCCGTCGACTGATATTTTCCTTTGGAGCACAGGGTATAATGGGTGCAAAGTATAGGACGACTGGCCACCTTCATCCGGGAAATGATTGCGGGGAGCACTAGAGTTAAAACAGGTGCATTGTAATGACATTCAAAGAGCGCAGCTTTATGTATGATAGGTTAACTTTTTTCTGTATAGTATCAATAACATGTAGTTCTGAAGTTGATTTAGCTATATTGTCTTATCACAGTGCTAACTTGGTTCCCTAATGCCTGATGAGATGCACTACAGCTCCAGTGATCTGCTGTCGTGTGTTGATTACTGTTATCACTAGCACTGAGCTGCTATGAGAGCCAGCATGTTCCTGGCATAAATTACCATGTCCCGGTGCTTGCTTGGAATCCCCTCAGGTGACTAATTTAAGGCAGACACTCAGGTGTGACTTCACACATTACAACTGTTCATGTGACAGCCATTGTCAAGATGGAGGCAGTTCATTAACACAGCCTAAACGGGAAAGGTGTGGGAACACAAAGACGCTGCATTGCCCCGCTGATTATTACAAGACAGCAAGGAGCTGTTGTGTCATTAACATTATTAATGGAGCAGTGTTTGTCTACATGCTTACACCACCAACAAAGCCGTGTGTCCTTGCATATGTTCCTCATGCCTTTGTGTGCCAGGCAGCCTCAATGAATATTTCACAACGAGGTGGTACTGGGGATGTGTATCTTTTAACGTTTTACAGAATGAACACAAGCCAGGGCCTGATATCAATGCTAAATGCACTCAAAAGACCATTCTATCCCCGCTCTCTCCTTGTACTCTAACTCAGGCCAGACGCGCACACAAGATGAATGGATGCCGTGTTTCACACCAGGGAAAATCTTAACCCAACTAGTCATTCAGCAGCACCCCGAAAGCAGACACACTTCACTACAGACCAGAATGGTCCCAGAAACCCGGATAAACTGCACTGTTGATATTTGTAATGTCTGAATTTGTTTTAATATGCTAGCAACATTACTGGTATAGCTGTTCATCCACTTAAGCTTTATTTCCAAACCATCATGGCCATTGCTGAGGTTGTATCTATTAAGCCCTTTTTGTGCATCATTAACTTTTAACAGGGGCACGGTAGCTTTATTGTTCAAATTGCACACAACTTTATTTAACGTCAGCATTTCTTCTGCTTCCTGACAAGAAGTCACATTTCATAACTAATTAAATTGATCCCCCCACCCCCCGCCCAACACAGGCCACTAAATGGAATTATTTGTATCCAAGTGTCAATATATTAAATCACAGAGGCTAATGAGTTGGGTCACTGCTTTCTTTTATCTTTAGTCTTGCATGTGCACATCTTCATCAGCTAACGGTCTCCTTTAACTGGTGGATGAGCAATTTATGTAGGGTTGGAGCCGTAGAACAGCTCTCTCCCTGGGCTGAAGCCAAGCCGGTTTGATGAGGCTGTAAAGGCTCCAGTGTAATCCTACAACTACCAGCCCAGCTAACATTGTATATAAACACTCTATCACTCCCCGCTCTATTATTCTCTTATTACCATGCTAGCAGTTGATCTGGCGGCTAATTGGGGAACTTACACATTCTCTTTAACAATGTCTATTTTGGTGTATTTTGCGCCATGTATTAATAAGAGTCTATTAGAAGATAATTTGCGCCCTGAAATACAACAGAAACATCTGAGAGACGTAAATTAGGAACCATTATATTTGCTCAATTAGCAGCCACCCTTGTGTTTATTTAAAGTTCATGTTTAATTATTCACCATTATGTGGTAGCTGCCTGCTTTGTTGCCCCGAAAATGTTAACCAAATAAAATGTAGGGTGCAATTACCGTTCACTGGATTACAAGAGAAAAGAGCTAGTAAGCGGATAAGTCAGGAGTATTACAGTATTGGCTTGTGCCATATGACCAAGACAGACAGACCGACAGACACAGAGGTTCTCATAAACAGGGGGAAATGACTGTGGTCTTCATTTAAAAACAAATGTGTTACATTAGGTCTCGCTTTCATAGTTTCCCACTTTCCAAGTATGGGTGCAATGTGAACTTATCTAAATAGGATGGTTTACTGTCTTTTTGTGGGATTGAAATGAATGTGACAGAGTAGAACTGGGGGGGGGGGGGGTGTTAATAAACGAATGTTCTGCATGTTTTCAGAAATCTGTTGTCCATCTAAAATTAGTATTTACTTGCATCTCACTGCCAGTGTCACGTCCCCGTTCCGGGCGTTTCCTTGGCATCGACCACTCCCCCCTTCCGCGGAGTACTGATGCGCACCTGTGTTTAGTTGTGGGTGATTGGGGATGGCACATACGTCCTGGCATGGAGCTGCGAAGGATTGTTTGTTTGGTCAATTTACTGAGCGTTAATCTAGTTACCCTGTTTGCCCTAGTCATTCTCTTACCCAGTTTTGGGACGATTACTCTCTCGCCTTGCGATTCTGTACTGTAGGCCTGATGTTTGGACCTCCTGTTGTTTTTGACTTCTCTGCCTGCCTTGTGACCTTGTGTTTTTCGGATTACGTTTTTGTGCTTAATAAACTCTGCGCTTGACTCCATCATCTGTGTCCGGAGAATCGTGACAGCCAGAGCATCTGCTAAATGGCTAAAATGGAAATGTGTAGTAATGGGAAAGAATTCTATCTTGAGACCAGACACACCAGTGACTTCACGCACGCCAATTTCAGCTCTAAAAAGCAAACACTGTCAAATGTTTTGATTGTGTAAAGGATACTTAATCAACGTGTGTCATACCTGTGTTTATGTACGTATCATACCTGAAAAATATTTATCAAGTGAGCAAGGCGGCTGCTTCTGATTATACATTTATGGAGGCCCTGGTTTGGCCTCTGGGCCCTGGACTCCCGGGCCTGTCGGGCTCCTTTAAGCTCTACTGCTGTTAAATGACCACAGCAGTAGGACGAAGGGGAGAAGAATACGTGAGAGGACTCAGTGATCAAGGCCATATGACTGTCTGTCTGTCTTGTTCTGTCTTTCTTTGAAATTTGAGGGGACAACAAAAATAATTAATGAAACTTGGGAAGAATATTAGGTTACGCAAAGAATTAACACTGACCCACAAACCCAAATAGGCTAGACACGGAAACACACAAATACAGACATAACCCATCCATAAAGGAAGAAACAGACACAGTACATTGACATTTCAATGCAGTATAGTACAGTACTAACAAGTAGACAAACATGGTGGAGAGCTCGACCATGTTCACACACCCATGCACAAGTTCTTATGTGTTGTGGTGCTGCTCCTCTTTATGGGAAGATATCTGCCTGGCAGGCAAGGGCTGCGGACACAGTTAGCTAGCTCTTGTGTAATTAAATTGTATCTTTAATCTGGGAACTGTCTGCAGCTATTATCATTTAACCCTTGGAAGTCCCCTGCTGTTCCTCCACACCATTTAAAACCACATGTGAGGAAACCTTTTCCACTTTGAAGTGAGGGCTGACAACAAGGCACTGGTTTTTCCCTTTTAACTAAGGCAATGATACTTCTTTAAAGCCAAACAACAAGTACCAGCACACTCTGTGCTCATGGGAGATGCTATGGGGGCAAAATATTATGGGGGAAATAATCATGTCTGCATTTCATTAGTGAAAATGTTTGCTTTGTATATTTTTGTAGGAACGTGCAATAGTATTCAATAACTTCAGTAGAAAATCGATTCAAATGGAACAGAGATCTCAGAACAATAATGAGCTATACAAATCAAATATACAGCCACTATTCCTACTGATATAAATGCATGTTCAAAAAAGAGATTAGTAGAGTGTAGATATAGTGACCTAGAGTGAGTGTATTAGCGTATGTTATAAGGCAAAGGAGAGGTGTGGAGATAGCCACCCTGTGTAGGCTAGTGGGCTGTCGGGAAAAAGGGTGAGAGGTTAGGGGAGAGGGGGTTGATAGCGGAAGACAGCCACGTGGAGGTCCTTCACGGGAGCAGAAGAAGGAAAAGCCGCTCAGGGCTAGATAACTAGAACCAGACCTGCCCAAGGCGGCTGGATTAAAACCAAGGTTGAACCAGTATAGGTACAGTAACAATGGCTCCCACAGAAAATCCCTATCAGAGGAATCTTTAGATCACGGCTAAACAATGCTGCAACAATGCCAGCTCTGATATAATTATACCGAAGGCTAATAAAGAACGGATTGTTGCTGTAGGAGTTAATGTAAGCACAGACACATTGAATTTGACCGAACATGTATTCTTCTGATTAAAAGCATCCCCGTTTCATCTGGGGAGCTGCTTTCTATAACCTGCGTGTGAAGATAAAGTTCAGCCTGACCTTTCATGGAAAATGTATTATTGTGTGTGTGTGTGTGTGTGTGTGTGTGTGTGTGTGTGTGCGTGTCACTAGGTCTCATGCCGTACCAGCCCCATCCTTCAGGAATTCATGGACCGGTGCCATCCCCATGCGCGGTGGATCCTCGACGGCTCGGTAGCCTCGTGAGAGCACAGGAATTTCCACCTGGCCTGGAACTGAGAGCTCCGCAGGCAGAGGAGCCGGAGGATGGGTGGGCTGGTCGGGAAGGGGGTCGGGGGTCAGTGTTGCTGGGGAGCTGCACTCCATCACAGCATGTTAGAGCCGCACCACCTCCCCCCAACCTCTATGACCCCTACCTGCCATTACAACGTTGCGGTCATTCAGGAAGCAGACTGTTAAAAAAGTGTTCTCTAACCCAAATATACTAGGGAGTTATTGAACGACTGTAGATAGTTACTTTAAGAGTGGATTTGGTAACTGGGTTGTATACAATATGGCCAAATATAAATACCTACAGTTTATAATGATTTTCTTCATATCAAAATATCCTGTTCACAAAAACATGTGTTTAGTCAATAACTGTGGTCACCACCCCCTTTAATTCACACATTTCATTGACTGCTACCCATGCTGTTAACATATGGCTGTCGTGCAATTCACTCCCATATAATTACAGAAGCTATATGAAATAGTCAGACTGGGCTCCAAAGCAAAAATAAACCAGATTTGTTGCTATTGGGGTGGAATGAGAAGTTGGTGTGATTATCAAGGAGACGGCCCCTAAACAGTTCAATGGAGCGCCGGTCGATGTGGTTGATTGATGCAGAGGCTAAATAAACAGGCAGAATAAAGCTCTGTTTAGCATCTATTTCAGCTATTCTCAACCCACTGGCTTTCCACAGCTGCCTTCACACAGCTTTGACAAAACTGTCTGTTATGCAAGAAACACATTTTATGTTACGGATCAGATTTACTCCAACATTTTGCTTTTAATTGTGATAAGCTAATGGTGTATCAAGTTTAATACTTGAATCAAAGTATTTAATAACAGTAATCTCCTTCTTTGGCGAAATTTGTTGCAGTATGAACTTTAACAACAAGGGAAGGCTATAGAAAGACAAATGTGAGTTTGAGAGAAAAACAGAGCCTTGAGCTTTAAACTTTTGATAAGCCCCTAAAGCTGTAATCAAAACATCTGCTATCTTAAAACAAGTGACATTGTAATCCCGAAGGACAAAGACTCAATTTCTCTCCCTCCTCAAAGCACAACTGTGAAAGGATGAAAAGAGAGAGAAGGCCATTCAAAAGGATACTCAATTAAATTGGATCGTGCCTTGCTCCAAACCTCTCTGGCTGTTTCTATACACCCCTATCTAACTCCCTCCCGCCCTATCAGAAGAGAAAGCTCCAGAAAGTGCATGGAGTGCCAGGTAGGGTGTGGAGTTACCGTCCTGGTGGTTTTATTTGGTCCTTGCCTGTCCAGTTTACAGTGTCTACAAATGGGATCCGTTATATCATCAATTCGGGACCACAAACTAAAGGCCGCCCCCCCCAAGCCAAAACCAGAAGCTCTTTGATGATCAGGAGGAGTATATCTAGTAAAGCTGACTGTTCTCTACACTAACATCAGGGAAACCCAATCCCCTAGAGCTGTTTTACCACTCTTCTAAAAGTCTGTGACATGCAGGCTGAAGCTTGAATAGAGTACTAATTAACTCAAAGCTGTTGTATATTAAGAGGACGGGGGCACTTTTAAGAGCGGGGCACTAATGAAAACAGAGTGTGTTGGTACCTTGCCCCTGCCTCATCCCTCCTCTCATCTCTCTACCACACCTTTCCCCTCATCTATCTACCCTCATCCCTCCCCTCATCTCTCTAACCTCATCCCTCCCCTAATCTCTCTAACCTCATCCCTTCCCTCATCTCTCTACCTCATCCCTCCCCTCATCTCTCTACCCTCATCCCTCCCCTCATCCCTCCCCTCATCTCTCTACCACACCCTTCCCCTCAACTCTCTACCCTCATCCCTCCCCTCATCCCTCTCCTCATCTCTCCACCCACATCCCTCCCCTCATATCTCTACCTTCATCCCTCCCCTCATCTCTCTACACTCATCCCTCCCCTCATCTCTCTACACTCATCCCTCCCCTCATCTCTCTACCCTCAGACCCTCCCTCATCTTTGGCCATCTTTACAAGCAGCCAGACCAGCATCACAGAGGACATAGTAAAACTGGGTCATAAGGGGAGAACATTTCATGAAATAAGCCTTAAAGGACTTGTGCTAGGATAAACAAAATGTCTAACATGATCAAACTGATTTAAAGTTGTTGTGATGGTAATCTATGCTTGATCAGGCCCTGGTGAGTGTCGTAAACAGGCAGAGGGACTGAGAGGGGTGTAGCAGATGGTGTAAATATCTGTCTCTTTTGTTTAATTGTAAATGTAGTCATGTTTCATCAGGACACATCACAGGAACAGAGTATGTGGAAGGCTGTTTTGGCTGGGGACAGCACTTCTGATATCCAGATGCCTCTCTATCTGTTTGAATTACATCCATCCATGTCCAGTACCTCTCCAAGTGTGGTCAAATATACACAACACACTTCTCCTTGAACGGCTCACCAAAGGGAATATACACGTAGCACATTAGCCTTTAACCACAGCACGGACATAAGGAGTGTTGTGTGTTTGTGTGTGTGTGTGTGTGTGTGTGTGTGTGTTGCATTGTGGCTGTGTGTCAGTGAGCCCAGGATGAGTGTCCATATTAAGGATTCTTGGTCCTAGGGTATAGTGTGTTCCATTCTAGTACGTGAGCTGGTGAGGGTACTGAACTCTTTTCAAGGGAGCAGAGTGAGTTCCTGTTTAGTAGAGTGATGGGGAATCATTCTCCCAAACTGTGACAGCAGCACCAGAGGGGCCAGGTCTCCGGTCTCTCCGGCAGAATCAGACATTGACAGTGGAGCCTTTCTCTTGGAAAGTGCACTTGAAAGGGGGATTTTTATGGCCCAGCACTAAATCCTGCTGTTGTGCTTAATGCCGTGTAAATCCAAGGGGTTTGCTTTGCTGCTTTGCCTCCACATATCACAGGGACAGTGGGCTAGGTAGAGTCCTTGAGGGGTGGACAAGGGGGGCTGAAGAGGGGATCTATAGCTCCCTCTGCCATTCAACTGGGACCTTTGCAAAGTATGCCCACTTGGAAACATGTTTTCTGAAGTTAATTTCAAATATGGGAGCTGTGATTAAGATATTTGTAAGGTTGAATTGAGAGCCAGTATTATGTTTTAACGATTCTCCTCGAAAGAGGAGGAGTGTTTGTATGTAGGAGTAGTAGGATCAGGACTAGGTGGGATATGGGTGAAGGCAGCTCCTGGCACCGGGCACACCCACAGTCTCTGCTGAGCGAAACTGACGACAGCCAGCCAGTGACTGACCACCCCAACCCAGCCTTAACCAGCCGTTCTACATCCAACAGTCAGCATGGGTGGTCCCTAAGTTGACCAAACTTTAGTGTACCAGCTCACAAACATGCACACCCCACACTCCCCACCTATACACCCCACACTCCCCACC